>JANHGL010025729.1:0-34904 GCA_024611195.1 Ceyx melanurus
GACACCGGGCCGGGGATAAGTTGTGTCACTCGCTTCGACGCGGGCCTCCCGACGCTCAGCTCAGCCCGGCTCCTGCGAGGGGATGGAGCCCGAAAGCCCATCGCAAAACACGGGGTTATTCCCTTTCTTACATCTTCGTTTTGCTGGGGGGAGCACAAAACCCGATTCTTTTTGTGAAGCAGAAGAGGAAATCGCCCTGCTCTGCGTTCAAGCGCGTTTGCTTTTTGTTCTCTACATCGACTTTCAAGTTGTTTCGTAAATGTATTTATGTGGCGTCAGTTTTGGCCTTGCCTCTGCTTTGTGAAATGACTTGGACATGGGGGTTTTGTCATGTTGTCCTCACCCTTTTCGGTGTAATTCTCAGGACTTTTCCTGCTGGTGAGAACGAGCTTGCTTTCCTGTTCGTGACTTCCTATTATTTTTTTTTATCCAGTCTTCTCCTCCACTTAAACAAACGCCTGACTTTTCTTCACCTCCTGCCAGATTTTAAATGCTGGTAAAAAAACCTCTAGAGGTGTTATTAGAAGCATCTGAAATACTGTTTGCTGCTTCTAGTATATTACGTGGGTTTTGTTTCGGTGCAGCAAATGTGTACATTTTTTTTTAAGTTCTCCAGTTTATTCTGTTTCTTGCAGGAGTCCTTTGGGTATAGGAAATAGCTCCATGTTGTACTCAAGCTGTTGTTCTTGCTTGAGCTGTACATTTTACTTTATTACAGAGAATCATTAGGAAGAAAGGAGGAATTTTGGCATAAAGGCAAAGCAATGCTTTTATTTTTTTTTTTAGGTCACTAGATTTTTTTTAAATTCCATTTTACTTTTCTTCTGGATGTGTAGGCCTAGCTCCATTTTAACGTGTCATACGTGAGGGAGGTTATGAGAATGCACAGAATGGCTTTGTTAATGCTCTTGAGGCTTTATGGGGCATTTTTGAGGAATAAAATCTGGGCAAAAGGTGTGAAACTTGAGTTGCGATGGCCTCGTGTGGCCCTGCAGCTGGGATAGTCCAGCGAGCCCGGTCTGGCTTGGATGGAGCTTAGGTAGCCTGTTGTCACGACAGCAGGGTGTTTGCTGGCAGCTTGTGCAGCTTGTGCAGAGGGAGAGCTGCTTCAAGAACTGCTCTGGGTACTCGAAGGCCCTGCCCCAGCTGCCAGCTGTGGTGGATTGGTGTGGTTGCTGCTGCAGGTTGGCACCTGCCTGGCGCTACTGGCTTAAAACCTCCCAAAGCTGACCTGAGTTATTCCTGGCTTTAGTCAGCATTTACCTGAAAAATCTAATTAAGGATGTTCCTGACTTCGGAATTTCTCTATGGAGCTGACTCCAGGAACTGAATTTCTTCTCTTCCTCTCAGTCCTTCGTGTCCATGATCTTCTGCTTTTTCCACTGAGGTTTTCAGAAATCAGATGTTGAGCATTATTGGGCTTATCTGATAGGAGCCAGCCTGTACCTCACTCTTATTCCTCATATGCTGGCGGATTCTTTATCCCTTGTGACAGCCAGTTATGCTGAGCTCTGCAGAGCTCTTCCTGCTCTCTCCAAAACAGCTCTTTGTACTTTGGCTGTTTTAGATATTTTTTTATATATTGATAATTTTTGTATAAAAATACCTCCCTGGTTCATCTAACTTGGCAACTAATGGCTTCTCTTACCCCTTCTCCAGCGCAGAGGCAGTGCTTGAGGGAGTGGCAGATCATTAGGATCTCAAAATGCTGCTTTATCCTGAGCCTGGCCATGCTCTAGAAATACATGTAACAAGGAGCAGGCACCACTGCTACCTGCACACACTGGCTGGGCTGCTCTGTAGCTTAAAGGAGCCAAAGCCTCAACTCAGGGGTAATTTTGTGTTCACTTGCTGAACTGGACTTTTTGTTGTTGTTGTTTTTGTTTTTTTGTTTGTTTGCTTAATTTTAAGTCTCTGTTTACCCATTTGGCTCTAGTTCAGATGCCCAGTTTAGTCTTTGTTGTACTGAATGTTGACATTTAAAAAAGATAGCAACTCTGCTGCTCTGCAGTGCTGTATGGGCTTCAAGGCACACATGGGTCCAGGAAATTTCCTTTTTTTTTGTTGTTGTTGTTTGTTCAGAGTTTATATTTACTACTCAGAAAAGAAAAAAAAAGGTTCAGAACATGGCTTTGGGGTGTTCCTGGTTTGTTGTTTGGTTTTTGGTGGGTCTTTTTTCAGATTTTTCACTGAGATTTAGAAAAAATCTTTATCCTGTCTTGACTGTTGTTCTGCTGCTCCTCCCACTTCTCTCCAATAATCCATCATTCTTCAGGAATTCAGTGCAGTATGCTTATTCTAATACTTAATATTAAAGCAAAACAGTAGCTGCTCAGCTGAACCATCTCAGTATTTTCTGATTGACAAAAATAACCTTGAAAAGAAAAACAAACATGAGGTGGGTAGGGGAGTTTCATATTTCAGAGTGTGTTGACACGGTACCCTGAACAATTCTATTTTGGTGTCTGAGGTAAATTAAATCTAGGGTAATGTTTCCATTATTTGGTATTATAAAAACTCAAAACTCTTAAGTCTTAATGTCTTTCCAGCATCATTCCTAACAGGTGAAAATAGAGAAGTAAGACAGAGACAGCTCTCAAGCTTAGGGGAGACCTATGATAGAATGGAATCCTGAAGAGCTACCCTTTTAACTGCCCCTACAGATGCAGCTGTGAGTTGTAGATGTTTACAACTGCATTTCTTCTGTAAAGGCTTGATTTTAGAGATCCTTCAGTTCCAGCACTCCTGCCTTTTGCTGTCAGCTACCTGAGGATTTCAGTGTGCCATATGGAGCTGATACTCACAGGTGAGGCCAGGTATGTTTAAACATGTTTAAAAGCACAAGAAATGCAGTGACCAATTTGGATACACTGACCAGTTAACACAGGGGAGGACTACTCTACTGGTAGTGCAGCAAGCTGTGCTACAGGGTGTTTTCTTTACACCCTGGCCAGGTGAAACACCCAGATACTGGTTTGTCAGTCAGCTCTTCGTGTTGTCATATTTTTCTCCCATAGCAGCAACCTCCTGAAGCTTCTAAAGCCTCATGAGCTGTACTGAAAAGCTTCACTGAAATGTAAAGAGGCTGTGAGCTAAGTTCAGTATTAGTATGCATCACGATTAGAAGCTTGTATGTCTCTCAAACAGCAGGTAAAGTAGCTATCTGTAAAGTAGAGGAGCAAGTAGCTTGGTCTGATTATATAAAGAATATTACTTGCCTTAACTGGGATGTCAAAGTAATCAGTAATCCTCACTTCCTCTTTCAGGTATTTAGAATTAGGTTGCTGTTCTGAAAGCTTCTGAAGTTCCTCTCTATTTTCAAAAGACACTCACCCTGCCTCAAAAACAAAACAAAAAAACCCACAAGCCAAATAAAGGCCCAAAACACCACCATCAGAGTACACTGGGAGGTGAAATTGGGTCAGTATGAAAAGGAGATGAAGTAGGTGGATGTGGCACATAGTGCTGTGCAGAGACACCTGAGCTACCTGGGATATTGGACTGGCACTGCCTGATGTTTTGACACCTACAGAGTTTACATTATTACCAGCTCTCCATTTATTTTTAGTACAGACTTTAGTTAAGAAAATTCTCATTAATCCTAGTAAATAAGTCATTAATGAAAGAAGAGCTCATTAAATTCATTATTAGACTGTTAAAGGTATCACTTGTGATGCTGAGGACCTTACGAATGAATATACATGTGAGGACTGAACAGCTGTAGATGCCAGTTCAGGGGTGTCCAAGGCTGAGTGGTTTCCATGGATGTTCATCCAAAACTGCTAATTGCTTGTCACAGATTTTCCTTCCCGATGTTGTTGGTGCAAAATGTCTGCCAATGTAAAACTAGGGTCCATGGCAAGGCAGCATGGAGGGAGATGCTGTCAGGTGAGGTGGGGCTGCCGCACGTGAAGTGGCGCAGCCAGGAGCGAGCGGGGCAGCCAAGTGTGAACCAGGGCACGTGGGATCCCACAGAGGAGTGGCTCAGCTGCACTGGGAGCCAGTGGTGGATTAACAGCTTACACGTGAGGTCCTGAGGTGATGCTGTGATAGGCTAATTTTGATCTCTGGTGCATTAGTAGAATGAGTGGAGAAAACATTCTTGCCTCTGAGGGGTGGGTTGAAGTCGTTACCAAAACACTATGGACTATGGATGGTTCTGGAATCAGCACTTAAAAACCAAATTAGTCTGCAAGGGGCTTTAGTCTCCAGTTTGATGAAATGGTGCCATGCAGTGAAGTGGTAAGAGTTTGCTGCTCTGATTCACAGCAAAACTGAGAGGTGATTTGATTAGAGTCCTTGGATACCTCCATGGCAAGATAATAAAGGATATAATGAGCTTTTTTTTTTTTTTAATCTATTATGACAAACACAAGAATTTGTAGCAGAAATGTTCACATTAAAAGACTTAAGTTTTTTGACAGTGAATATTAACCATTGGATTATGTGATGAAGAGCAGTTGTGTATTTCTTAATTTCTCAACATTTTTTATTAAGATTATTAAGTAAAAATACCCTGAGAAATATTTCAGTGAGCTGCAAGGTGGTGAACTTGCTTTGTTTCATATACATGTAAAGTATTGCAGTTCATCAAGGGTCAGAATCAGTGATCAAATGGATGGTGATCATGCTAAAGAAGAAAATGTGGGGAGCAGCTCCTCTTTGACCAGCTCCCCTTTGTTTTTACAGAGGTTTAAGATTTTTCTTTTGATATCTAGAATGTGATCAAATCAATAAAATAATCTGACAGGGGGAAGTATGAAGGTATTGACATATATGGGAGAGGTGTTGAGTCCAGTCTAATCAGAAGATACAGCTCCATAAAATTATATGTGCTATATAAAATTATTTCTTGAGTCATGTTTTATATATTGCATTTATATGTATTGTGTGGAATTATTTTATATGCAGTGATCCTTTTAAAGTGGATGCTGAGAAGAATACTGAGTTAGTCAGGAATGAAACTAGGGAGAGTAAAGCTGTGGAAGGAGGAGTAAACAACAGTTAATGATGAGCTGTGATAATTAATCGTGTGGAGATTTGACCCAAGTACCTGAAAATATGAGCTCTCTAGAATGTTACAGTGAGTAGCATGATGGGCTAAGTACCTTGAGATGGAGATTGCTGAAAGCTGAAACTCTTTTTGTATATCATTTGTTAAGAAGGTGGGAAAGGGGCAACAGAAGCTTGAGAATGGTCTTGGCTGTGGAGCTAACTTGCCTACAATCCATGTGCTCCTCTGCAGAGTAATTTCAACAACCTGATGCTTGAGTTTGGCAATTCTGGTTTCATCTGGCTGTTGGTTAGAAGGCATAGGGGTAACTGCTGCTCCCATGTGTGCTCTCTGCAGATACCCTGTCCTGGGCAGCCTCACCTCTGCCCTGTGCTGTGGCTCTAAGCGCAAGCACACGGCTGGCTTCATGAGGAGGTGCAGTGAGTTTGTGGTGAGCCTGTAGCTTGTAGGAGGAAGAAAAAGGGAAAATATACCACAAATTATGGAAAACCTGTTTTGGTGAGAGACTAGGTTGCTGTAGGCTCAAAAAGCAAGCAGCTGGTCCAAAGGCTGAGATCCCAAATGCCATGGCTGGGTGGTAAACCACAGATTTGATTGGTTCTCCCTCTGCAGCGTTTCCTGCTTGAGCCTTTGGACACATGCCACTGGCCCAAAGGGACACTTGATCTGTCCTTGCAGGGCTTGCTTTTTTTTTTTTCCCTCATGTTGAAGAACATTTTTTTTCCTTCTCTCAACCTATTTATAAAAGCTATATAAGTGAATTTACAGCTCAAGGAAATAATACCAAAGCATTTAGGGATGTAAAAGTCATGGCTTCCCTGGAAAGTAAATTGGCTGTCATTGGGGATGTTGTGACACCATCTCCTTCCACTGCCAGGTGATCAGTTCATCAGATGAAAATAGAGGCTTTCTTGGAGCGGTGTTAGAGATCCCAAGTAGTAACAGCAGCATTTTGATATTTATAAACCTTTTTACTCTTTTGAAACAGAGGAGTAAACTTTGCTGTATGTTAAAAATAACTGTAAATGGAATTGAATTCTCCCATTGTTTAATGACAGAAGAGAATTGGTTGCTCTGGACTGGCTCCTAGAAGAGCTTTTCACTGCTATAGAACCAATAGCAGCTTTTGGCCAGTTTTACTTCAGCTTTTTGTGTAGTTTCTCTGTCTCCTTGTATTCAACTTGCAAAGCTGGTTCCTTGAAACCACCGCTATCATCCAGAGAATTAGAATGAAAGCAGAAGATGTTATGGAATTAAAAATGCCCTCTGGTTTGGGTTGTAAGGAAGCGACCTATGTTAACAATACTACATTTTCTAACAGTGGCTTTCTCCTCTGTGCTTAATAAACTTCTAGTTTTGTTTTCTGCTAGAGAAACCTTGAGAGGCACTTCAGGAATGTTCAGATTTACAGGTTTACAAATCAAAATTTGAAGGCTGGTAGTTTGAGTCAAAGCTTATCAGATTATTAAAACCTTTATTTTCTTTTTGGAGGATGGAAGAAAAAGTGTTATCCCACATTCCTGCTGAGTATACAATTCACTGCCACTACTGATCTTTGTAGAGATTATTGCTTCCTGTGGCAGTACTGAAAAGGTACTCATTGATTACTTGATCCTTGCCTACCTGCCAGAGTAACATGCTCCTTCACTTTCAGGAGTGACTGCTGTTGACTCCTACCTATTCTGAGCTACTAGAGTGGTGTATGAGCCCATAAAAGGTTGTACTTAGCTCCTGTAGTGTGTGTGGAAATAGTGTTGACCTGTTGAAGCAGCTGCATCCTCTCCCTGTTCTACCAGAGCTTTGACCTACATGAAGAATTTGTCAGCTTTGATGACAGTGTGATGGAGTAGGCTATCAAATATTCAGATGTCTGACTTGCCTGACATGACATCTGTAATGTTTTTGGGGACATCTGCTTTGAGTAGCTAGTGCAAACAAATCCTTAGGGATGTTTTCTTCAGCTCCACCAGAGAAGGGAGATGGCATCCAGTGTTAGTCCTGCTCCATTAGCAGTCTGGCTCTCCCCTGGACAGATGTACTTGATCCAAGGCAGTTGTTGGTCATTTGTTCTCATCTCAGAGCTGCCTCTTTAAATAGGCTGCCAGCCAGAGAATCTCTTCAGCCACCTCCTGGCACTCAAGATACCACCTCTTGTTGAGGTTTTGGAGATATGAGCACACAATAGTCCTTGTTTCTTCAAAGACAGATACTTATTTTTTTATTAGTTTAGATTTACTCATTTTGGTGCTGGTTTGTTTTTTGGTTGTTTTTTTTTTTTCTTGGTGTTTGGGGTGTTTGGTTTTTTTTGTGGTGTGTACATTGTTTTTTTGGGGGGTTGTTTTGGGGATTTTTTGGTGGTTTTTGTTTGTTTGTTTTCCTGCCAAGTAAAAACAAAGTTGTGAGGTCACTCGTGTGTATTGTTTCCAACTTTACTGTCTGAAGCTCGTACGAGAGCCTTTTCCAGTGTCAGGCTTTGTACAGCCCACATACTTCATATCACACATGTTTTTTTTGTCTCCTGAACAACGATGCACTAAAGCCTGAGCTCTTCTAATGCCATTCTCTTAAATACTAGCCAGCTTTGTACACTCACAGCTCATGGGTAGATTTCCCAGAATAACTGACCGTGCTTCTGCACATGAGCTAGAGAACTGGTCACTGTGATCCTGCAGAAGTGTCCAGGTCTTCTAGAACTTGTGTGGAAGTTAATGCTGAGACCAGTAAATCTCTGTCCTAACAGCATCATAGTTATGTCTGCACTGATGAAAAAACCTTCACTGTTTTGTGTTTGAAGTAGAAGTATAACCTTCATTTTATGTAATGCCAGAGAATGATAGAATAATTTGAGTTGGAAGGGACTTCTTGTGATACCTTGGCTCAGTGCAGGGCCAGCTTTATGAAGTCCCAGAAGTCATTTAGGGTTGTATTTAGAAGATATTTTCCAGAGTTTCTGAACAACCTGCCCTAGTGTTGCCCACTCTCATCATTGCCACTTGCCTGTTGCATCTTGTCCTTTCACTGTGTAACTCCCGAGAGCGTGGTTTCATCTTCCCATTGTTCTCTCAGTAGGTAGCAGCAAGATCTCCTCGTAGCCTTCCCACTGCTAACTGCTCTCCAAGGTATTTCAACCACCTCATCTCTTTGGCAGCTCTCTGATGGCCTCTTGCCATGTAAGTCGGCACACAGCTCAAAACTGGGCATGTAGAGCACTGACATTTCCATCTTAACCCTGTTTTCCTTCAAGCTTATCAAGTCTGTATGTCAAAGGAGTTGGATTGCAACGTGGTTCTATGCAGGGTATTTGAAGCCAGCAAATAGGCTGGACACTGTAAGAGGAGCAGGTTGTTTGTGCTCTATGAGAGAATAGAAGTGTCTGTCCTTCCTTCTGAACATTACCACGGGGTGGATCAAAACAACTATGACGTGTGTGTGAACATACATATGTTTGCAGTGCTGGGAAACTCTCCACAAGTACGTTGATATTTCCTGAGTGATGTCTGAGCTGCTTACTTCAAAAAATATTCCAGTAACTTAATTCCTTAAGTGAAGTCAACACCTTGTAAAGAGAGAAGGGGGGTGTTTGTGCCTTCCAGTAACTCACAGGAACTTGGAAATAGGAAGAAAACTTTCTCAGTTCAGAATTTCATGAAAACCCAAGCTAGGATAAAAGAATAGCAGTAGATTAAAGGATGCTGCTGTGCAGTTACCTGCCTTCTGCTGATGGGACTCAGGACAAAAACCAGTGACAAAACAGTTCCATGTGGGAGGTGTTCTAGTTGGGTGTCTTCTGAATGGAGAAGTCGTTTTCTCTTAGGGCTTCTCTAGGTTTGTTGACAAGTTTTTAAGTTTTAGGAAGCGTTGGTCTCCTCCAAGGCTCTGTTCAGGAATTCAAGTTTGGTTACTGACAGGATCTATTTTCTGTGCCTACAGCTGCCGTGCGAAGAACCTGGCAAAGGTGCAGCTTGGTTCAGAGGCCTTCATGTGGCCTTAGCAGTGGAGCACACACCAGATATCCTCTGAGCATCCCCCTTTCTGGGTGGGGAATGTATAAAGCATGCATAATTTATACAGAGTAAGTGTTAAATACAGAGATCCATTCTAAAAGCTTTATGCAAAGCTTGCTATCCCTGAGCATCCCTAGCTCCAGCAAACTTCTTATCAGTAGTGCTCTTTGAAGCTGATAATTAAAAATAGACTTGCCAAGAAAAAAGTGCAGCTAGAATCCAGACTCAAGTGCCTTGTACTAAATAAAGGACAGAAGAACTTGGGGAAGAAAGTACTTAAATTCAAAGGGCATAGAACTGGTGTGAAATTCAACACTGCTTGGCCCATGTCACTGAGTGCAGCAAGAGTATGTGCCTTGCTTGAGAATTACCTCCTGGAGTTGCTGGTCCCAGGGTTTTTGTCTTGTGGGCACACTGAGGACTGGGAGGGGTCCCAGATGAGAGTGTGCTGTCCTGTAAATATTTCAGTTCTGGAAATGTGAATATTTCACGCTCTTAACTTATAAGGGTAAAGCTTTGCAACTCTTCAGGGAGCTGAGGCCACTTTTCCTCAGGGTAACAAGGTTTCAATTGTTAGAGCCATTTGTGTTACTTTCTTGATAGTGTTGCTTTCTGCACTGACAGCATCTATCTATGAACCTTTGGAACAGAAAGGGCTTGGGGGTGTGATTTGGTGGCCACAGCACTGGAGGGAAGGCTGTCCCAAGGAAATCTGAAATACCCCATTGCAGTCCTTGGACGCGAGGTGTGCACGAGGTTGTAAGAACCAAAAATGCTAAAGGGTTTAGGAAGAGGTATAGAGGGGAGTCTGTAAAAGGAGTTCATACCTTTTGGTGAAAAGTATTACAGCCACTTAAAATGGGCTTTTGGTTTTGCTTAAAGCTTTTCTGATAAATGAAGGGTCCTCAAGCAGGTATTATCACTGCTATTCTTAGAGGTCTGGGACTACACATTTTCTGCTAAAGAAGTATTAAACAGTCATAAAGTGCTTTCTCTCCCTGCTCCCCCCTCCGTCTTCTCTCCCCTTTCTTTTTTTCATGTAGTTTCACTAGTACAACTCATCTGTTCTGTTCCAGAGTGTGTTCTGACATCAAGAGCTGCACGAAGAATAGACAGGATGAAGAGAACAAATCAGTCCAGGCAGAAGTGCAGAAGCTACAAGAACATAAATGTAAATTAAGGGGTTTTAAAGTGTGGTTTGTGTTCCAGGCTGAGGCATGACTTTGCTGAACACTTCAAAACTCCTGCTGTGCTGGAAGAAACCTTCTTACTGTACTTCTCTTTCGGCTGGCCTGAGTGGGCACACCAGGCACACGGGCTGTGTGGAAATAAGTGTCTTTTGGGCTGGGTGAGTTCTGGCCTGGATTAGTTTCCTGACCAGTTAGCCAGTCTTAGAAATGCTTGTCCTGACATGAGGAATAGCCCAGGTGATGTGGGTGGGAACCAGTGGGCTGTTGAAAGGCAGGGATGGATTCTCCAGCAGTGCGTGAATGTTTAGAAATGAGACCTTGCTCCTTGTGGGAAAGGTTTGGGTTTTTTTCCTCCAGGCTTTAGTGCCTTTGTGGGATTTTTTTTTTTATGTTCATCTTCTTTGAAGGTTGGTTGCAGTGGCACTTTTAGGGCTCGGTGTATGAGAATATTTGGAATATGATACCAAATTAATTAGACACATGTATAAAATGGATTAAACTCCTTAAAACTTCAGCATGAGGGCTACTGTCTAGGGCTTAGCTAGATTTGATTCTGTTTACATCTGTTTCAACACTTATTAATTCAGATTAGCTTCTCTGTGATCTGTGATTCAAAAGCAGGGATGACTTGCATTTAGGCTCCAGGAGTCTGTCTTGGTCCACCACCCTTGTGCCATAGGTGTTTCCAAACCTCTCCTGGAATTTCCTGTCCCTGCTGCAACAACAGTAAACGACATCTCTATGTTTTCCAGCCTGGCATTAAGTTAAGGAGCACTGACTTCAGTGTTCCTTAGATGCATCAGGGTGTAATTTAGGAGGTGACTAATAATTCCTGCAAGGGCAGCTGACATTGGAGGTGTAGGACCTACGTTGCCATCCCAGGGGTGAGTGCTTCCTGCCTCTGATTTGGAGCCTCAACTCCCTCCTCTGGGCAGAGCGTCACTGCTTAATGAGCAAGGATAAAGGGAGCAGCTGTTCCCCCAGAGTGGGTTTTTGTTTTCTTGGATACTACTTCATCTAGATGAAGCCTTAGAGGAAAACAAAATCCAAGTATTTGTGGCTTACTATGAAGTCTCCAGAATGTCAGGATGCCATGAAACTTGTTGTGCTTGAAACTCCTGAGGCGTGGTAGTGTCTGGTGGTGCTGTTTTGATATCACGCAACACTCAGATGGCCAAAGAATCCTGCTCTGCTCACACCAATTCTGAAGAAACTTTTTTTTTTCTGTTAGGAATTTTCTAATAGCCTGAATTAAAGCCTAGGTGTGTGTGTGTATGTGTGGCTACAAGTAATTGTTGATAAAACCACCTTTTCCAATATCTACTTGTAATACCAGACTTTGCTTTTTGTGACAGTGGATTTTACAGGCTATTTTAACGTGTTTTCTGTTCCCAATTTATTACCTTCAAGTATTCCAGTGATGTTGTTTGGTGTTTTTTTGTTGTTGTTTTTGTTTTTTTGTCAGCTCCTTCATCACTTTTGTGTTATCAAGAACTCTAAAAGTGAGTGACTGATGTTTTATGATCCAGCAACAGCTGAATATGAATTTCTCTGAGTGCCACTTCTCAGGTGTAAATCCTTCTGTATTTGACACTTGCTAAATGCATGCTTGTCCTTCTGAAAGGTACTGTCAGGTTAGCAAAACAAAATACCTTAATAGAATTAAAGGGGAAATATTTTAAAGAAACTAGTTAATGTGAAAGTGTTTGATTTGCATTTCTCCTCTTTCACTAGAGAACTCTGTGTGTGACTAAAGAACTAGTAGCTAGTGAGACTGCACCAGACGTTATTGGGAGAAATGGGGAAAATTGGAAACTGATATTTGAAAGAATCTGAGATAGGAAAGTGAAACTTGGGAAGAACAGAACAAAGTTTAAGACCAAGATTATTTAATGAAATTTTCCTTACTACCTTCTCAGTAGAACTTTCATTCTCCAAATCTAAAAGAAAAATGAGAAAAAAAAAAATTCTTCTAGAAATAAAGTTGAAACCAGCTTCCACCAGCCTCTTTTGCTAAGGGTTAGCCATATCAAGTTAAAAGTTAGTTATGGCCCAAGGAACTTGAGTATGTGTAAGATTTGTTGTGAGTAGCCGCAATTATTTTTTTTTTCACTTGCTCTACAAGTGTCAAGCAGTTGACATTATTATATTATTCTTTCCTCTCCACTGTAGGCTATGGTGTGTTCTGGCAGAATTAGCACTATTGGTTTGGGAAGAGCCATGACCAGAGCACTGTCGGGTGCAAGGATAAAGGGAAAGCTTGTTCTGCAAACAGCTGAGGAAGGATGTGGAGCTGAGTTTCCTTCTGTCTTGCTGGGGGACCTTGTATACATCTACACTGTTTTCATTTCTTGCACATCTTCCTCTGAGGTCTCAATCCACAGCAGCAGGTTATCTACTTGGGTGGCACCATGTGGATGGACACAACTCAGCACATCCACCCTGCTCCTGGATACCAGGCTCTTGGTGTGGTGGTTCCTTTTAGAGTTTTAATCTGGCACTGGTGCTTCAGGTGGCCTTGACACTCTTAACCCTACTCCCCTACTTCTGCCCAGGCAGAAAGATGGGGACAGACTTTTGAGCAGGGACAGAACAAGAGGTGATGTGTTTAAATGAAGAGTGAGATTGGAGTAAAGGAAGTAGTTGTTGGGTTTGTTTTTTTTTACAGCGAGGGTGGTGTGAACCTGGCCCAGGCTGCCCAGAGAGGTGGTTGCTGCCCCATCCCTGGCACCACTGCAAGTGAGGTTGGCCAGGACTCAGAGCAACCTGCTCTAGTTGCATCTGCTTCTTGCAGGGAGGTTGGACTAGATGAGCTTTGAAGGTCCTTTCCCACCCAAACCAATCTGTGATTCTATGACATGACAATTTTTTACCTGGTTAATCAGCTCACGACAGTGCAGTGAGCTGTTGAGTGACACCCTGTCTCATTTAGTTGGAAGAGCCTGTTGAGCTCACATTGTAAAAAGTGGCTTGAGTTATTACATGGGAATTGTGTGGGATTTCATGGGATTTCAGATGTTCTTTGGTTTTTCCTTGATCACACTTCTTATTATGGAAGTACTTTTTTTTTTATTTTTATTTTTCAGTCTCTATTTACCTAATCATCTACTGTTAACCTGCTGCTTTGTTTTCCCTTTTAGATTCAGTCATTGTGGAACTAAGCTATTGGTATAAGGCACAGTAACTTGTAGGAAGACAGCTGAAGACAAAAGCTAGAAATAAAAGGTTGGGAGAATGGTAAGGTAAAATATGTTCAGCAGTTTTTATTCCTCATATTCTGCTGTAATGGTCTTGGTTGTAGCAAATGACACGTTCTCTGAAATACAAGAAACTCTCTCAATTTGTCTGGGTAACTTCTAGGAGTGTAAATCTGTAAAATGTTGAGGAGGATCCAGTTCTATTGAAATTCATAGGAGTGGAAAATCGTCAGCAATCTGCAGGCTCATATCTGATGAATTGGTGTCTTCTGGTGACTTTTCCAATAAATAGGAAACTTACCCCTAAAACCCACTTTGCGAAAAAGGAGGATTAAGTTAAAAAAACAAAACAGCCAAAACAAACCAACCAAAAACCCATAAAAAACCCACAAAATCAGAGTGAGAAAAAAGGCAGCAAATGTTTAAAGTCAGATTGAGAAGCAGCATGGCTTGGCAATGCAGTGGTGCGGTCTTCCCAGAGAGCTTGTTTAGTAGGAAAAAGTCCACACCTTTGCCTACCTTCCTTTCCTCTCTAAACTTTAGAGGCCAACCTGTGACCCCATAGATGCAGAAGTATTTAATTTGAAAATGCACATTTTCGGGGGAAGAAGTTCTGGCAGCTTGGCAAGAATTTTGAACTGACCATGATGCCAATTGAGGTTCCTTCCGTATTTTTCTGGTACATCATTAAGATCAGCTGGTGTGCTTTGGAGTTATCTTCACAATACCTTTGCCAGCAGGGGAATCTTTAAGAAAAGCCTGGTGTGAAAACAGTCATTTTCAGATTAGTTTCCTGAAAGGAATAGAACAGTGCATAGCATGGACTAGACAGGAGTGAATGTTAGTCTGTGCTGAATTCTGGAGTGCTGGAGGCTGGGGTCAGGATGAAAAATTGCTCATAAGGAAAAAAATTCTTTGTGGCGTAGGTGGCAGAGCCTGGCCCAGGCTGCCCACAGAGTCTCCTCCTCTGGAGAGATTCCATACCCACCTGGACATTGTGATCCTGGGTCCCCTGCTCTGGGTGACCCTGCTGGAGCAGTGGGGTTGGACCAGATCTCCAGAGGTCCCTTCCAACTTCCACCATTCTGTGATTCCACTAACTGCAGTCAGTGAAGGAGGAGTCAGAGCCCATGCTGCTGCAGTACGGGTTGCTCACCGCTGGAGGACAGCCGAGCTCCACCAGCTGCTGCTCTGGGCTCTGGCTTTCTGGCAGGATCTTGTACCTGTCACTGCTTGCTTTTAGAGACATAAGCATCTCTAAAACTGGAAGAAATTGAGGTGTCTTAATTCTTTCCTGAATGGTTGTAAAAATCCTTCCACTTTTCATACACATACACCCATCACCATGAGCATCCTTTGAACAATGTCTTGCCTGCAGGAGTATGTTTGATCTTTGTGTAACCCTGTGTTCTGTGCTGGTAAATGTCTGACAGCATGAGCCATGTGCCAGTGTCACCCCATACGGGGGGACCTGTTATTTGGTAGACACAGAATCTTCTGGTGTGGGAATCTGGGAGATGAAGCTTTGTGACAGCTCCACCAGAGGACCTGCTTACATAGTCTTATATTTTATTTATCTCTGTCCTTTTTCTTGTTTGAAAACTTTGGGTCACCTGAAAGAGCTTGTCCTTCTTTCTCCTTCAGCAAATCCTTGAGATAGTTGAAAAACATCTTGCTCTTATTGCTTCTTTGTTCCATAGGCCAAAGAGCAGCGCTTGGTTCTGATCGCCCACTGCCTAGTGTGAGGTGCTTACATCATCTCCTGTGCTTCAGCTGCTTCCCATGTGGATTTGTTCTGACTTGAAAAGCTGATGGGTGGAATAGGAGAGGAGAGGCTGGATCCCTGCAGGGAGGGTGCATGGAGCCATATGTTGGTATTTCTGGGTATCTGGTGCCCTCTGGAGACTGGTGCTGCCAATGACATCATGAATATCAAGACAGTGCATTAATAGATGTCCCTAAGTCTTAACAGGCTGAGGAACAGTATGAGCTTTATTATTCTCCCAGCAGAAGTGGAGGATACTAGAAAAGGTGGTAGGTAAAAGCAAGGATTCTAAAAATAGTAACAGTTATATATCTTGTAATTCTTAAAGCTGATGAAGACTGACAGTTCTGTTTCATGGCTATGTGTGTAGCTTGCAAATGAATACACAAGGTTAAGTGTAGGTATTTGAAAGCAGAATGAGGTGAGATTTAAGTGTTGAATTCCCAAGACAGGTTAAATCGAATCCATTAGCTGGTCAGAGAGGCCAGTCAACCTAATAGGAAATCATGTAATTCTCTTATCAAATCTGGAATTAGAATCAGGACTTTATCACCAGGTTTGTAAGGAAACTGGTATTTTTATTACTTGTTGCAGCAGTGAAGTTGACCTTGGTACCTTTGTAAGACTTAAGTGGGGGGTATAATAAATTGCATCCTGATCAGGGAATATGATTGATGTGATTGTGGAATCTGCTTTTGTTTTCTCAGAGGTAGACTTACAAAATCCTCGTTTACTCTGATATTTATTATTTTCATTTGGGGGAAAAGACAGCTGCAAAATAATTTATTTTGGCTATTATTACTCTCAAAACAACCTTCCCACAGAATGAGAACACAGAACACAGGAATTTCATATTTTACCCTGACTGCAGAGAATAATGTTGGGTGGTTTAAGGAGGAAGAAAATCTCAATGTTAAACTTGTATGCAATGATTGTCAGAGTTAGTTAAGACTTTAGGTGCTGAGCTTTCAGTTTTGTTTATGATTTCGTGGATAGATTTAACCCAGGTCCCATGACAAAGCAGAGTCCAGCAGCTCATCATTTCCACTGAAGTAGAATTTTTCTTGAGCTGAAAGGAGCACTGCACGTTGTCCTCTGCTCTGTGTGGAGCCCAGAGTGGAAGTAGGGCTTGAGCTTCAGGCAGCTTACAAGAAATATGCTTGATTAACTTGATGCCCTTTTTGTCGTTCAGAAAAGTTGAAACACACAGAAAATAGTAGTTGTTGGACATGAAACAAGTGAGACTTCAGTTACTTTGGTGAATTCTTTATGCTTTTTCTTCCTGGAGAAGTTCTGTGGTTCTCAAATGTAATTCTTTAAGGTTGGCATTTTACTTTTAACCATATATTTTTTTTACCTGTAAAATTAACAGCCAAAGACTGCCTTTAATATTGCTAAGCTGTGACAAGTGACTGAAGTGCACCTTGCTAGTGGGATTTACGGTGTTTGACAGCCAGGACCATGCTTATCACTTGACCTCTCTTCTCATCCTTTTCAAGCAACTGGTGCAGTTGTCTCACTTCAGGCAGCATTCCAGGTTTGCAGGAGTAACAGGCTGGTGGAGACCCACTGTTCTCAAACACCTTTCTTATGGTTGCAATAAGTTGCTGCTGTTGAGACAGTTGTTTTCAGTCGGGCCGCTTGTCCCTTAGTGGGGTTGGTGCAGTTGTTGGATACCCTCGCTGGTGCTCAGCTTTTACTCACTTGTTTTTCCAGCAGGAAGGTGAGATGGAAGGTGAAGCAGTCGAAGCTATTGTGGAGGAGTCAGAAACTTTTATAAAAGGGAAAGAGAGAAAAACCTACCAGAGACGCCGGGAAGGGGGGCAGGAGGACGATGCTTGTCACATAGCGCCCAACCAGGCAGATGGAGGAGAGGTTGTGCAGGATGTCAACAGTGGTGTGCAGATGGTCATGATGGAGCAGCTGGATCCAACTCTTCTTCAGATGAAGACTGAAGTAATGGAAGGTGCAGTGCCTCAAGAGACGGAGGCTACAGTGGATGACACACAGATCATAACGCTTCAGGTTGTTAATATGGAAGAGCAACCTATAAACCTTGGTGAGCTTCAGCTGGTCCAAGTACCTGTACCAGTGACTGTACCTGTTGCCACCACATCTGTGGAAGAACTTCAGGGAGCTTATGAAAATGAGGTTTCCAAAGGAGGCCTGCAGGAGGGAGAGCCTATGATCTGTCACACCCTCCCTTTACCAGAAGGCTTCCAAGTAGTGAAAGTGGGTGCAAATGGTGAGGTGGAGACACTGGAACAAGGTGAACTTCAGCCACAGGAAGACCCCAATTGGCAAAAAGATCCAGACTATCAACCACCAGCCAAAAAAACAAAGAAAAACAAAAAGAGTAAGCTTCGCTACACTGAGGAAGGCAAAGATGTGGATGTCTCTGTGTATGACTTTGAAGAGGAGCAGCAGGAGGGTTTGTTGTCTGAGGTGAATGCAGAAAAGGTGGTGGGCAATATGAAACCACCTAAACCAACAAAAATTAAAAAGAAAGGTAAGCTCCCCATCTGCAAATGGAGTTTGAGAATGTATATGTGACAGGGTATCCTTGTGATGTGGTGGAAGTGACTGAATAGGTGCAAGTGGGAAGAAAGTGGATGTGCCTGGTGTCACTCCTGATATAATAGTGCACAGCTCTTCTTTCTTTGGTAGCCCTGCAGTTGCCTCCATCAGGCTTTGAAGGAGCTCATTCTCTTCCAGCAAGATGCTGTGGCATTGGTGTTCCCATACAACACAGCATAAAAGAGCCTTCCCTTTGCTATATGGAACACATTGTAGGCGCTTGTGTAGATGTGATCAACAAGTATAATTACTTTTGTGGGTTTTTTCCTAACCAGTAGCTGGGTAAAGTAGATGGTGCAAAATACAGCAATAGGTATGTTTGACTGTTCTTAACACTGTGAGCTAAGGAACCCTTTTTAGAGTGCAGAAGGAACACTGAGTGCTGGCACACTAAAGAAAATTGAAGCCAAGCCAGCCGTAGGCATTGCCTGTTCCTAATGATGTGCAGTTTGATTCAAGGGTACATGATGGTTCCCTGTGGTAGTTACATCTCCCAGGAACCTTTCCTTTTCCCTGCTGATCTCTCGTGTTATGCACCAGACCAAGTCAGTCTCAAGAGTAAAGGTGGTTTCCTTCATGGCTAGGTGTAAAGAAGACATTCCAGTGCGAACTGTGCAGTTACACTTGTCCACGCCGCTCCAACTTGGACCGCCACATGAAAAGCCACACTGATGAAAGACCACACAAGTGCCATCTCTGTGGCAGGGCTTTCCGGACAGTCACGCTGCTGAGGAACCACCTCAACACTCACACAGGTACTATTGATTTGTGCTTACTTTATTCTTGTAGGATCTGCTCTGTCAGAAAAAGGTGTGAAACCAGGATGGGTTTCTCTTGAGTCTGATTCTTCGTATGGAACATCTAATAAGGAAGGCCCCAACGGTGCTGGTTTTCTTGTACAAATTTGGTTGGTTTCTGCCTGGCCAGGTTAAATGCAGAGCTTGTCCTGTACACAGGTATAAGACATCCTGGGCTTGGTCTGAAATTACCTGAATTTAGAGAAATATTCCATTTGTCTTGGACATTAGTACTTGTCCTCTAAGCTTTGTGTTGCTGCTGCTAGCAAACAACCCCCAAAAAACCCTAAACCCAAGGAAACCAAGTTTCTGGTGCAAAACTGCAGGTAATGTAACTGTAATTAAACTTAAGCTTGTATAAGAAAAGTCTTTAATTCATATCCAGTACCTGAAGGTGGCCTACAGAAAGGCTGGAGAGGGGCTGTTTATGAGGACCTGTAGTGAAAGGACAAGGGGTAATGGATTTAAATTAGAGAAGAGTAGATTTAGACTGGATATCAGTAAGAAGTACTTTACCTTGAGAGTGGTGGATCAATGGAATAGGCTCCCCAGGGAGGTGGTTGGGGCACCATCTCTGGAGATATTCAAGGAAAGGTTGGACAAGGCTCTAAGCAGCCTGGTCTAGTTAAGGGTGTCCCTGCTCACTCCAGAGGGGCTGGACTAGATGACTTTTGGGGGTCCCTTCTGGCCCTAAGCATTCTATGATTCTATGATATCCCTTATTTTCTCTGCTTAATTTCTCTCTAACTGGGTGGTTTGACATTTGTCAATAACTGAGTGATGTGAAAATAAGGAAGTCTGTTTCCTCAGCGAAAGGATATTAGTTTTCCAAGATCTTCAATCCATTATTTATACACAAGTTGTGACTCCTGTGTATTGTTCACTGCTCTGAGCTAATCTTTCAGAATATGACAGGAATGTTGCTAATTCCCTTAAAAAAAAAACCCAACAAACCAAAACACTCAACAAACAAAATAACAAAGAAAAACATAATTAAAAAAAATAACCAACCCCCAAACCTGTCCCCTATTTTCCTTTGTCACTAACCCTGAATATCTTTGTCGTCCCATTCTGCTGCTCCCTGTCAGGTACTCGCCCTCACAAGTGCCCAGACTGCGACATGGCCTTTGTGACCAGTGGAGAGTTGGTTCGGCACCGCCGCTACAAACACACCCATGAGAAGCCGTTCAAATGTTCCATGTGTGACTATGCCAGTGTGGAGGTATGGCTGTTAATTGTTCCAGCACACAGTACTTCCTTTTGACACTTCAGAGCTTGCTTACCATCTGTTAGAAACTCTGTTCTTGGGCATTTCCTCTTCTGGCTTAAAAGACTCCAAGAAAAAAAAAAAACCACCAAATGTTTCAAAGCAGCTCTGCTGTGGGAAGCCAGTGGTGGGGTTTCCTCAGCTGATGAGCAAAGTTTGAGAGTATTTCTCCACTGAAACCCTGGGTAATACTCATTTCCTCTTTGGAAACAATAGCTGTCATCTGTTCATGTCATCAAGGTGACTGTAGCCAAAATGAATGAGCCTTTTCCTCAGTATTGGTGAAAAGCAATTTGAAATCATTGTCTAATTTGCTCAAGCAAATTAAGCTTCCCTGAATGCTGTCCCTTATGCAGTGTTGTTACCTGTGCTGCAGGACAGATTTATATCTCGGTAGGAAAATTGAGCAAGATGATGAGCAACATAATTTAAAACCATGGGATCTTACCAATACTTAGAAATATCTAAAAGGCAGGAGTCAAGAGGATGGGATCAGACTCTTGTCAGGGGTGCCCAGTGACAGGACAAGGGGCAACAGGCACAAATGAACCCAGGAGGTTCCAGCTGAACAGGAGCAGAAACTTCTTTGGGTGTCAGAGCCTGGCCCAGGCTGCCCAGAGATTCTTCTGGTGGAGTCTCCTTCTCTGGAGAGATTCCAAATCCTGCTGGACCCCCTGCTCTGGGTGACTGTTGAAGCAGGGGGTTGGACCAGATGATTTCCAGAGGTCCCTTCCAACCCCCACCATGCTGGGATTCAGTGAATGTCTGCAGTGGAAGGTGGCTACTGTGGGGGAAGCTCAAGTAGAGGCTTTGGGCTTTTTTCCTGCCCACGCTGTGGCTGCATGGTGCTGTAATTTCAGGCCTTGTGGTTTAAATGCTGAATAAATTGTGTTGCAGTGGTTTTCACAGTATGAATTAGGAAAGAATAACCAAATTGGTCCTTATGTGAGGTCATGATGTGTTTTGTAGACGTAGGTTGGTGATGAAGCAGCTTGGTCAGGTTGGAGTCAAAAACACCTTAACATCAGTGTTCATGCTGACCTTTGAGATGGATTTGTACTTTCTAAATAAAAGCAGGAGGAGAAAGCAATTAAGTCACCCTGTTCACTGCAGGACTAGATTTTTTCTTGTTGTTGTTGTTCTTAGTAAGAAATTGATTTATTCCTCTCAAATTAACTGGAGAGGACCCAAGAAAGCACCCTGTGGAGAAATATACACCCTACAGGGGACACTAACATCCTGCAGTGTTCCTTGGGTGCTGCTTCCCTGGAACACTTTCTTGAGTCTCTCCAGGATACTGTCACATTTTTAGCATGTCTTCAGATGCTGAGGTAGTCAATAGCAATCAGGTGAGTGCAAGAGACTAAACGAGGTTTATTTGGGAACAGGTATCAAGGAAGACTGGGAATGGAGTTGCGAGCTGAAGCAGAGCAGGCAGGAGTGAGTGGCTGCATGCAGTGTAAAAATGGCATTGAAAGATGCTTGTTTGGGTCAGTTGCAAGATAAAATTAGACCATCTTAAGCTCTCAGCTGGTTTCTTGTACTTCTGACAACCTGACCTGCTCATCTAAGCTAATTCCAGTCTCACTCTTGACTTCCAGGTTAGCAAATTGAAACGCCACATTCGCTCTCACACTGGAGAGCGTCCGTTCCAGTGCAGCTTGTGCAGCTATGCCAGCAGGGATACCTACAAACTGAAGAGGCACATGAGGACCCACTCTGGTACTACTGATGCCATATTTCTTCAGTGTGGTGGTCAGGTTTTAGTGCACAGCTAACATACAAATAGCAAAATAAAGGTTGTTTTGTGGTTTGTATAAGACCTCTATACAGTCCGTAGCTGAAGAGAACACACTGTGATTTGTAAGCTCTAATAAATTCATAACCAGAAAGTCACTAAGATAGCCCTGAGACATGAGCTTGGAGGAGTCTTGTTTCCAGCTTGATTGTGAGGTGATAAAATACTGGCACTTTGAGTATGAACAGAAGAAACCTCTTCTACTTCCACTTGAAGACTGTAGCCATTTACAATTTCATACTTGAGTCTGGTTTGAAAAGCATCTCATACTCATTCATACAGATCCTAATTTTCTTTCATTAATAGAAAGAAGGATGGGGTTAGTACAGAATGCACCAAATTAACCAAAATTGAAGGGGAAGAAAGAGTGCCCTTGCATGTGTACATGACCATTCAGAACCCCCATTTCCACCAAAAAAAATCTGATGCCACTTGTTTCTTCTGGCAGCCTGCATGTAGGTCTGTGCATTGCTCAGAGTAAGGAGAGTAATTTAACTCGTGTGCTTAAAGGTTGAACTCAAGCCTCTCTGTAGAAAGATACTTCCAGAGAAAGAGACCCTCTCTAGAGTTACTGGTTCAATCAACTGCCCTCTTATTGTGAGTTTCTGGGAGGTTGTTTTGTTCGGGGCTTCCTGATGAGATTTCTTGTTAATGAAAGTACCTGTGCTGTTTCCCCTCTCCCCTTCTGCTCCTGCAGGAGAGAAGCCATATGAATGTTACATCTGCCACGCTCGCTTCACTCAGAGCGGTACCATGAAGATGCACATTCTGCAGAAGCACACGGAGAATGTGGCCAAATTTCACTGTCCTCACTGTGATACTGTTATAGCAAGAAAGAGCGACTTGGGTATGTACGTCACCAGAGAACCAGTTGGTGAAGATGTCTCAAACCACTTCCCAGGGTTATGAGTTCACATAACCCAACACTGGCTCTTCTTTTTTTAACCTAATACTTCTGGTAACTACAATATGAAGCACAGGCTTAGATGTATGGCTGGCCACACTCCCTTTTATCTTAAAATAGCTGCTGCAAGCTAAGAATTTTGAGTTTCTTTTCATTATTTGAAAACGTGGCATGTTTTCCAAGCATATGAAGCAAGTTAGTGTTTTCAGGCCCACAGATGTGAGGTGTTTATTGAACATGGTCTGAGATTACAACTGCATATGGAATTGGGGTCTGAAGAAACACATCACTTGGCTTCACCTCCTGCACATCAGAGGCTATTGAGTTTCATGCAGATATTTTCATCAAACTAAGAGGGTGGAGTTAGGCTGAATAGTTTAATTTTCCAGGCTGTGGATCTGTGTGCCACAGAGTGGGAGAGACTCAGTTGTCCCAGAAACCCTCACTCCCTGCAGAAGGAGAGTCTTGATCTTAGTAAGCAGTTCTCAGTCTGGTTCCAACAGGGAAGCTCTCTTCTATTTTCTTGTAGAAGGAGAAAAAATACCATGCCCAGAGCAGCTGAGAAGGAAGAAGCCACGATTTGGCAGAACTTTCTGTACATAAACAGAATCTCACCCAGGCAATGGGAAGTCAGGCTCCCTTCCAGTAAAGACAAGTGTAAAGTGCTGCAGTGTGAGGCAGTTTGAGGGGATGGCAGTGAGCTGATGGCAGGAGCAAACAAGCAGACTTAAACCAGAGGAAAACTGACGCTAGCTATGAAGAATTGTTCTTCTAATAATGCTGTAGTCTGCCCTAAACTGCCTTAAGTAGCTGGGGTATGCTCTTAGTTGGGAGTTCTTAAAGAAATAACTAAAACCTCTGTCAGGGATTACCTGCTGATATCCCTCTTCCCTTCTATCCCTGTATCTCTGCCTTCTAATCCTGCAGAAAATCCTGTTGTGGGGGTTGGGTTTTTTTCCCCCAATTACCTGTCTTCTAGCTGTATCCAGGCAATTCAGAGTAGTCTTAAAGTCCACAAGACGCTTTAGTTTGACAATCACATGGTTCCAAATGTGAGCTTACTGTGACAGATAACCAAACCTACACTCCTGGGGAAAGACCCAATGGAGTTTTTCTGCAAGAACTTTATGGCTGGCAATTGTTCTGGTTACTTCTGATTCTCATTTACATTTTTCAGTTGAATCCTAAATCCTAAATGAAACTGTTTCACTTTCTTGCCTTGAGCTCTGCAGAGGAAAGATGGTTAAGGGGCTGGAAAAGTCCTGGAAAGCCGTGGTGAGTAAAGCCACGGGTTGTTTCTCCCCTAGGTGTCCACTTGCGGAAGCAGCATTCCTACATCGAGCAGGGCAAGAAGTGTCGCTACTGCGACGCCGTCTTTCATGAGCGCTATGCCCTGATACAGCACCAAAAGTCTCACAAGAATGAGAAGCGCTTCAAGTGTGACCAGTGCGATTACGCCTGCAGACAGGTGAGCTGGTGGGACTGGTGCCCTTTAAGCATTGGAACAAGAGCTATACTATGGGGGGGGTGAAACTTCACTGTTAAGTTTGACCAGCTATCAGTATCAAATTGGTTCTGAATCATTTGAAGGGTGTGGGGGAATGCTCAGTGGCCTTTGTTTCTTGGTGTAGAGAAGTATCTTCAGAGCCACAGCCTCTGTTGACAGAATCTGTGTAGGATGGATGTAACTAGGACCAAATATGTCATTAAGTAAGGTGGTGTTCTGCGGAATCACCCTTTGATACTAAGGCTAAAGCGTTGGCCTCCTTTTAGCAGAAAGTTCACTCTCCTCTATCCATATATCTGAGTTCTGAAGTCCTGTTTGCCTGTCCCTCTCAGGAGCGGCACATGGTCATGCATAAACGGACCCATACTGGAGAAAAGCCTTATGCCTGTAGCCATTGTGATAAAACCTTCCGCCAGAAACAGCTCCTCGATATGCACTTCAAGCGATACCACGATCCCAACTTTGTCCCTGCTGCCTTTGTCTGTTCCAAGTGTGGCAAAACATTCACTCGCAGAGTAAGGGGATATATTGGTTTGTATGGGGGTGGAACGAGGCTTTTTAGCCAAGGGGAGGGGGACATGCTTTCTGAAAAGGAAAGGTTGGTGAGGTGCATGGCCCAGTACTCAGAGCGCTTCTTTCTGAGAGGAAAAGAGATGGCGGGAGAGCAGATAAAATCAGAATTAGTGCCAGCATTGTCATCATGACCAGCGTGGAAATTAAACTTTATTAAAAAGACCTGTTACCAGAAATGTGTTTGAAAATACACAGCCAGAATATCTGATCTTGAATTCACACACATTGTATTTTTTGTTGTCTTCCCCCCCCTTCCACTGAGTAGAACACAATGGCCAGACATGCTGATAACTGCTCCGGCCTAAATGGTGGGGAAGGAGAGAACGGTGGAGAGACAAAGAAGGGCAAACGTGGCCGAAAGAGGAAGATGCGATCTAAGAAAGAAGATTCCTCTGATAGTGGTAAGAAATGACTCAGTACCCCGCGAAAATTCCAAGCCTGCAACTCACTGTGGATGTTAGCTCTTCATTTGCCCACTCTGCAAGTTTTTTGGCACTTAGAGGTTTTTATTTGCTCTTCTGTGCTTGAATTTCTCTGATTATGTCTTCAGTGTCCCAAAAGAAACTTAATGTGTTTCTGTAGTGAACTGCTATGAAACAGTGAGTGCTCCTGTGTGGCATCTCCAGAAAACCCCACTTTGTTGCTTTTGGCAGGGGAAGGCTGAGAGCATCCAAGAGAATAGCAGAGATTGTGCAGGCAATCTGTGGACTGTTGGGAAGGGTCTCCTGGGACAAAAGGTTTAATATCTGATTTGTAGGCTTCCTGGGAGTTCAGAATCATAGAATGCTTTGGCTTGGAAGGCCATCTAGTTCCAACCCCAATTTGTTTGTTTCTCAGAAGTCCTTGTTTTGTGTTCTCACCTTCCATTGTGCTCCTCTGGGTTGAGCAGGCAGGGCTTGGATGGGCTGATGGGCCTGGGAGTAGCCCTGCAGTGTATTATGTGGTTCCCTTCCTGCGATTGTCTCTCTAGGCTCCTTTGAGGATGTACAGAGGAGCTTTTATCACATATAATAATGTTCCCTTGCTTTCTAAAGGACAGACAGCCTGTCCTCTCTAAAGTAAGGGTAACAGACAGTCTGTGCCCCCAGGTTCCCAAAGGAAGGCCTGATTTGCTTTTCTCAGCAGAGTTGACTCCCTTTGCATGAGGGTTTGCTGATGGTTCTCCATGGATGAGTGTGTTTTATCCTTGCTCAAACTGACAACTTACCTGATACAACATTTCTTACAGAGGAAAATGCTGAACCAGATTTGGATGATAATGAAGATGAGGAGGAGACAGCAGTAGAAATTGAGGCTGAACCAGAAGTTGAGCAAGAGGCTCCTGCACCACCTCCCAGTAAGAAACGAAGAGGAAGACCACCAGGCAAAACTGCCACCCAATCAAAACAATCCCAGCGTAAGTCCAAAGCATATGTTACACTGCTTTCTTGAGCCACTTTGTCCTGGGATGTGGGGCAGCGAGGGGGTGTGTGTGTTTGTAGGAGAACTGATCCTCCAAGTGAGCTTCTTTAAAAGGTAGATCACTGCACTTGTCTCCACTTTACTAAGAACTTTGTATGAAACTTGTTTCAAGGGTTTCCAGCCCATGAAGGAATGTAGCCACCTCAGATTGTGCTTGAAGAAGAGGACATTATTATTTTTTTTCTTTAGTATTGCCCCATTTCATTCATGTGAAAACAGCTCACTTGGTTTTGTGCCAGTTATGGTGTCTCTTCTAACACAGCTTCTGGTGAAGCAGGTGTTGGTGCAGTCAGTGTGGTATTCTCACCTAAGTAGACTTTTGTAGGTGTCACCACAAACAGACATGTCTTGGGACTGTAGCCTGAGCAAAGCATCAGTGCAGACAGTGCTTCAGCTTGGCAGTTTTCTCCATAGGAGCAGACACCAGTAACTGGGCAAAGTTGAAGGGAATAAATTCCAGGAGCAAAGCAAGAAGGGGTAGTGGCTTCCCCAGTGGCTTGTCTGTCTCCTCAGTGCTGCAGGTGTGACCTGTGTCCTAGAATCACAGCCTGAGGAGACATATCATGTTGAATTAATCACTAGTGTCACTGGGTTCCCCTGGATTTGAAGTTTTTTATTTCCCTGAATTTGCCTTATGCCCAGACACTGGTTTGGGTTGTTTTGTGTGTTACTCTACACTAGCCATAGTCTGGGACACATCTTTGCATTGGAAGATGGACTGGGGCCATTGTGGTGGGAGCATGTCATCCTAGGACATGCTTAAGGAGGCAGGTTGATTCTGGGCCCCACCTTCCCATGGAAGAGTCTTAACTATTTACTGGAAAGTTACCTGTGGGCAAGTTGGCTCTGGAACCAATAAAAACCTGTTGTGTCCCCCTCCTGCTTTATCTTCTGCCCTTGTAGCTGCAGCAATCATTCAGGTTGAAGACCAGAACACTGGTGAAATTGAAAATATTATAGTGGAAGTAAAGAAAGAACCTGATGCGGAAGCAGTAGAGGAAGAGGAGGAAGCTCAGCCTGCTGTAGTGGAAGCTCCCAATGGAGACCTCACTCCTGAGATGATTCTCAGCATGATGGACCGGTGATGGAGGAAGAACCTCTCTGGCTGACTGAACTGGCCTGGGCTGTGTTTAAGCGGCTCAAATCTATTTTTATTTTGTTTTCCTTTTACCTTTTTTTTTTTCTTGGCTTTGGGAAATGCATCATTTTAGACCATTTTACCAAACCTACTGGGAAATAAAACTTCAAAAATGATGTTAGAACGTGATTTTACTAGAACTTGCTGTTTTATGTTAGCGTTACAGGATCATGGAACATTAGGAAAAGAGGTTTTTGAGGAGTCCTTGAGGATTTCCTGTGAGGTTTGATTGAGTTTTGCTCCGAGCCGCGTTGTGAAGCTGGTCCGGGGCTGCATTTTAACCGACAAAAAGCAGGAAGCCTTGACTAGAGGAGGAGGTCAGCCCTCTGGATTTGCCCTTCCACGGCCCACAGCCTTCAAGCCTCCTTCTCTCCTTAGTGGTTTTAACTGTATATGCAGACTTGGGAGGCTTATAGACTTTCAAAAATGTGGGTTTTGGTTTATTGCTGCTTTTTTTTTGTTGTTGTTGTTAGTTTTTGTTTTTCTTTCTTTGCTTTTCCCCACTGACCAGCTCCGGTTCTCCCAGTCGGCTGCACATGGTAGTTTTATTTTTTGGCATGCTCCAACTGGTTTCTGTCCTTAATATGCTTTGCATCCTGCAAAGCATTTCTGTAATGGTCAAGCTTGTAAATAACTTTTTTTTTATTACATTTTAATCTTTTTCCATTAATTAAGAGTTACACAGAAACACAGTGTCAATAACCCTGGGATTTTTAATTCCTTTCAAACAAAGCAATGAGAGATCCAATAAGAGTGTAAATGTTGGAAAAGCTGTTGATAAAGTATCATGTAGAGAAAAGACTATTGAGAGAGAAACCCACCTGTGAAAACCTGGTTTTGAAGCACCCAAAACCCAGCATTTGGAACCTGTATAATTAACCTTCTTCTTGAGTTATAATTTCACAACTACGTTTTTTTCTTTGCTCTATCTCGTAGCTGTATTTTGTGTTTATCAATCCTACCTTAAGGCAGAATAATGGTGATTTCAAAAAGTGGGTCACTGCAGCCCTCAACCTGGGCCAGGAAATTTTCATAGGTCAGTAATTCCACCATTTTGGATCTCTTCATAATGACAAAAAAAAAAACCAACAAAAAAATAAAAAAAAGAAAAAAAAAAAAGAAAAAGAAAAAAGGAATAATGTGAAATACAAATGATGCCTGTATATGAACTGTCACATGTTAAAATATGTAAGCTTTTTATAGAGCCTCAGTCTTGCTGATTTCAAACAAATTTTTCTTCTATGTATCGCTTTTAAGAGAGCTATCAGTTTAGCTATCAGATTCTAGGTTGATGCATTTTTGTACTTAGCTGTACTGTGTGATATTTTTCATTATTTTAGGAAGCCAACATGGGGGGGGGGGAGAAAAAATTAAAAAAATACTGTTATAAAATATGTAATGGGGTTTGAAAGCTGGGAAGGAGAATATACTGCTGTACAGCTAATAAATAATAATGGATTAACGTGGCTGCTCAGAGGCTGCTTTCTTTGGGGGTGGTTCCAGTGCTATTAGCTGGGTGAGACTGTGGTGACACCACACAGTTCCCCCAGGTATGCCCTGGCATCTACCGCTCACAGTAGCACAGGAGTTGTTGCTGTTGTTGGCTTTGGCTGGCAGCTGATAGTTGGTGACAGTTTCAGGAGCAGGAATGTTCTGTCCAGTTTGTTCTGGGAAGTGGGATGAATGCTGAGTTTGGATCTGCTCTCGCTTATGGGTGAAAGCTGGTCTGAGAGTCAAGGGGGAGCAAGCAGTTGGGTGGCAGCCCCTGTGTTGGGTCAGGATGGCACCTCTCATACTGCTGGCACAGAATGGGACTCACTGCAAGTGCCACAATCCTACTTGGCAAAAAAAAAAAATTAAATACTTGTGCTTTTACTTTTATGTGCTTTTACTTTTATTGCTAGACTTCATTTGCACTGGCTGTTTGGTGACTCTCTGGCCCTGAGAGGTGGTCCTTAACCTACCAAGAAAAGCTGTCAGGAGGCTGATACCTGGAACTCTGGGTGGGATGGAGGCTTGTTCCAGCAGCTGGGAGAGGGGAATGTACAGGTGGCTTCTGTGAAAAGGAGATAAATCCTTCAGTGCTTTCTCAATTGGACAAGGACCTTTTGTCCTCACAAGCCCAAAGATGCTCCAGACAGAGGCAGTGCTCTGAAGGAGATGTGATTCTGTGTGAGCATGGATGTGTTGGGCAAGATTATCTCCAGATAATCCCACCACTAGCATTGTGCGATTCCTTGGCAGCTGCCACAGCAGGCCTGGGGAGGCGAGCCTGGTCTCCAAAGGGGACCACTGGTGGCTTCTGTGGTGCTAATCAGAGGAAACAATTTCTAAGTAGCATTTTATTGTGGAGTGCAATTTGAACTTCTTCCAGAAGCCCAAGCAAGGGTTTAGTGGAGATGGGAGCAGTCACCCTGTGGCCAATCCTTTTCCCTCAGCTTGGTGTGTTGCTTTTCTGTCTGCTCAGTTGACCTGGTTTCTTGGTGCTTCCTCAGTCAATAGTCCTGTTCTGCAGCCTGGGTTTGATTTGATTTGAGCTGGGGCTCCTGCCTTGGGCAGGTATCTGTGTCTGTGCTTCTCTTGCAGGCTTCTGCTTGGCCCTTGGTGGAGCTGCTATGGAGAGATGCAGAGCAGTGTCCCAGCCTGCTCCTGAGGACACAGATCTAGGGCAGCATCTCGAGCCTGGGGGTGGACAGAACATCTCTGCTTAACCCTGGAAAACACTGGAAACACTGTGCCCTGGACTGTGAGTGAAAAACCAGGGCTGGGAAGAACTAAAGGAGTTTCACTGTTGCTTGGCCAAGGAGTTGCTTGGCCTGGCCACCATCTGTGGTGCTTCATAACATCATAGCAGATTTTCTGGGTGAGAAGAGGACAAAATGAGAGCTGCAGTGAATGGAGCAGAGGGCTTTTTTAGCAAAGGACATGGAGAAGACCAGTGTAATCAGTGCTGCTCTTACCTTGATTTTGGCTGGTGAAGTCTGTCTTCAGACCTGCCAGGGCCCAAGCCTAATGGCAGTCTGAGGGGAAAAAAGTACTGAGGAAACCAGCCCATGTCATCACACTTTCATCTTTTAGAAGTCCTGGTGATCTGGAGAGGTTTGTGACACCTGGAAAAGGCACATGTCCCACTTGACCTCAAGAGAGGTAAGAAAGAAGATCAGAGGAACTACCCCAGTACTTTTCCAAGGAGCAGGCTGGCTGTGTGGACAAGGGGAGAACAGTCAGTGTCCATCTGGACTTAAACAAGGCTTTTGACATGGTTTCCTGTAGTCTTATAGCAGAATTGAAGACATGAGTGTTGGAGAAGAGTATTACTGGGTGTGTGGAAAACTGGCTGGGCCACCACAATCAGTGTGGTCAGCAGTGCAATGTCTTAACTAGTGCTGGTAGTTCATGTTCCTCAGGGATCACTTGTAAAGCTAACTGGTCTCACCTTGGTGCCCCGGTGCAAGAAACCAGTGAGAATCTGGTGTGATCCTAGCAGATGCCTCCAGAGCAGTTCCCACTGCAGCACGAGATGGGTGAGGAGAGGTCATAGGAGAGCAACCTGGAAGAGAGCAAGTGAGGGAGACACCTTACTGTTCTTGGCACATAGCAGATGGGAGGGTGTGGAGAAGATTGAGCCAAACCCTTTCAGGAGGTGTCCTGGTGAGAGGACAAGGCAACAGAGACAAACTGGGGCAGAGGAATCTCCAGCTCAAATTGAGGAAAACCTTTCTCACAGTAAGTGGGGTCAAGCGCTGGAATAGGTGCTTGGGTCGGCTGGGGGGGGGTCTCCATCCTTGGAGATGTTCTGATCTCAACTGGGCATAGCCCAGAACAGCTTAACTAGCCCAGACTAGAGCAGAGGGTTGGGTCCAAAGGTGACCTCTCAAGGATCTGTCATAGGCAAGGTTACTGTGAGAGCACAGAAGACGTGATCACTGGGAGGGCACCTTGGTGCCCATGTCAGCAAGGGACAGGAGCACCTGTGCTGGGAGGTGAGCTGTGGGCAGAGGGAAGGATGAGGTGATGTTCTGAAGTCAGGGGTAAAGAGCTTCTGCTATTGCCTCCAGACCATGGTAAGGGCTTCTACTCCTCCAGGGTGATCTAGGGATGGAGAGGAGCACCAAGCCCTCTTTCTGGGGAGGCCTTAGTACTCTGGGATAGAGCTGAAAACACCAGACTATATCCTCTGCAAAGGAAGACAGAGGAGGTGGGTTGCTCTAGACATTGATATGTCAGGGAATGCTTGGCACATGGGGTCTCTTCCTCTGCTCCTGGGGTAGATGTTCTGATGATCTCCCCAGGATTTTGGAGAATGATCTTGGGATAGAGCTTGCCTGGAGTTCCTCTGTACTTCTGAGCTTCAGTAGAAGCCATCTGATGGGTGCAATGAGACAGCTGTGTCCTGAATATCCTTGCATGACAAAGCTGGGACTGGTGCCATTTCTGAGCAGTTCAGATACCAGTAGCCTGGTCTCCTGTCATCCTGGAAAAGCTCATCTACCCCCAGCATAGCTTGGGAGACTTGAGGAGGTGCCTTAGCAGAAGTTGGTCCTTGCCCTGAGCCATGTCCTCCCCAGCCATCTTGTTGAGAAGAGCTGCTGTGTTCTTGTGGTTGGCTCTATGGAGATGCTGTCCCTGCAGGGAGATGACTTCCTGCATCTGCTGTCACACCTGTGGTAGTTTCTGAAACACTGTAGCCCCAAGTGCATGTGGCAGGAGAAACATCACCTGACCCTTCCAGGGATCACCTTCTCCTGAGTTCTTCTACCTCTGGGAGCCCTCAGATGGCAGCTTGGGCAGTCTGGAGCGTGGGGGGTTATCAAAAAGGGACAATTTTGGGGAACAAGGCAGCTGGCACCCCCATCCCAGCTGATGCTGGTCATGAGGACCCTGCTACCTGCTGATAGCAGCTTGCTGACCTTAGCACCTTTTCCTGAGTGCCTGGTAGCGCCTGCTGAGCCAGTGCTGAGAACTGTTGAGTCTAGTGAGGTCCTACAGCACTGCACGGAGCACAGGCACCCTTCTGCTCTGCCCTGGAGCACTTCTGGCTTTTTGCCTGGTCCAGAGCCTTCCCTGGGGAGCAGAGTGGTTGATGTGCTTGCTCCTGCTGTTCCAAGGAGGCCACCTTGTCCATGCTTTGGGGCAGCTCTTCTGGCATTTCCTTCTCCCAGGACTGTGAAGGGTAGAACTGACCTGTTCATGCTCACTGACTTCTTCAAGCAGAAACATGTACCCATGAACCACATCGGGGTTCTGCAGGACAGGGATAGGTCATGGACCCTCAACCCTTGAAGGCTGGAGATGCCACTCGTCCTAACTGGGAGGCACCAGTGGAGTGTCCTGCTCACCCAAGTGAGAGGAGAAGGGCTGGGTAGGGATGTCCTCCCCTCCCAGCGAGGCTGGTGGGCCGCGGGTGCCGTCTCTTCCATTTTGCTTTTCCTGCTCAGGCGGCAAATCTCTCCTGACGGGGCAGGAAGAGGCACTGAGCGTGGCGAGGGGGAGGAGGCACCAGTTGGTTTAACCTCAGCGCTTCCTCCCAGCGGGGTGCCTTTCCCCGCGGCGGCACACGGTGATGCTGCTCTGACACCTCCGTCCCTGGCTGGGTCACTCCCCAGCTCCTGGCCATGGCCGCGACACCCGAATGGATCCCTGCTGAGCTGCAAGGTGAGGAGTGGCCGCCGCGCTGGCTGGGGCACCCGTGCCAAGGGGCAGCCCCACTGTGGGGCCTGCATGGCCATGGTTGGTGTGGCCGGGTTGGCAGAGATGCTTTTGGGTTCCTCTTCAACGGTGACTGTGGTTTGGGAGGGTCTGAGCAGGGCCTGGGTCATGGGGGACACTCTTGACCCAAAAACTTGAGGGTGGGGCTTAGGCCAAAAGTATCTCTAGCTGACACCCTGGTTCCTCAAGGAGGTGGTTGTCCATGCCTCCTGCTGCCCACTTTGTGCATGCAGCCTGGTGCTGCTCAATCCTGTGGGATTGGGGTCCCCAGCAGCTCCCCAGGGAGGTGCAGCCCTGCCCTGGTTCCCAGAAGAACAGGAGCTGTGGGAGATCCTGCTGCTCTCATCCTTCCTTCCTCTGAAAAAGAAAAGGGAGGCCCTGCAACCTCCCCAACCCCCCTGGACTTTGCAGCAAGGCCAAAAGGAGCCGATGTTGTGAAAACCTGGTTTACTTCATGTGTTGAGGGACAGGAGTGGTCCTGGTTTTCTGAGCAAGAGACAGGGAAGCGATGCTGGAGGCAGGAGAGATGCTCACTCTGGTCCACACTGACTGTGGGAGCAACTGGTTTGTGAACTCGGGGAGGTCACCACCCAGGGCAAGGCTGGGAGAGCTCCCCCAAAAAATGACAAAGCAGAGTAGACCCCTGACTGCTCTGTGGGGAGGCAGGGCCTGAGTGCCCAATTGTTCCCCAGTGATAAATGTGGGAAGCAAGAAAGGATGAGGAACCCAGGACCCTCTAGCCACCCAGTGAGCAAGGCAGTGTGTGAGGCATAAACCAGTGACCCCAAAGCCCTGAGCTTGATTGAGGCTGCAGCAGCTGAGGGGGAGGTGGGTTTGTTGAGGCCCAAAGCTGGTGAAGAAGCACATGGCTTAGCTGGGAGAGAGCAATCTTCAGGTGGAGACACAGGACAGTGTCCCCAGGGAGAGTGGGGCATGTGGGAGAGGACCAGGGATGGCTTCAGCCACCTCACTTCATGTGGATATTGATCTCTTCAGAGGGCATCACCACTTTCCTGGAGACAAAGAAGGTTCTTCTGGTGATAAGTGTCCAGCTGCAGGTGAAATCCAAGTACTGCGACTATATCTTGGTATGTGGAGTCTGGCCTGGTTCCCACCTTCCTGCTTTCCCCAGAGAACTGTTTTGTGGCTGCAGCAGGAGACTGGGGTGGCTCCCACGTCACCCTAGTCCCTTGTCACACTGATGTCCTCTTGCCTAGGTGCTGACACCCTGGCGAGCCTATGTGCTACCAGTGATGCTGCCAGTGAGGGTAAGTGCTGGGGACCCTGCACCTTGGTAGAGCTCCGTGGCTCCCAGGAGGGTATCACTCAGCTGCTTGGGCCACTGGGGTGGGTGACCCATGGGTGTCCTAGGCCACTGGGATGGGGAGGTGCTGAGGAACAGGAGAAAAATGATGATGGGGTGAAGAGGAGAGGGTCTGGGGGTTGATGAAGGCTGAGGGGATATGACTGGGTGCTACTCAGGGCATGGGGAAGGATGGGAGCCAGAGGGCACCTTTGGGGTCCCCTTCTGTTTCAATGCTGGGGCTGATCTTGTTCCTCTCATTATCAGGTTCACAGCAGCTTCAGCTTCCTGGAGGTGAGGGAGATGACGGTGCGAGAACACAGCTTGGTGAGTGGCACCAACCCCACCTTGTGCCCATCTCCCCCCATAGTAGACTCTGGCCCAGAGCCCACTTCAGGGTCTGGAGGTTTCCTGGCTCCCCGTGGCCTGTTGAAGGTCACCACTGATGGTCTGTGAGAGCTCCACAGGGTATATACCCCTTCACCACCTCTAAAGAAATTATTGCCTGGGGTTGGAGGTGCAGTTTGGCACCTGGGGGTGCTGGGGGCAAGCATGGGTGCCTGCTCCTCTTCCCCTCTGGCAGTTGCAGTCAGCCCCTGGCCGTGCCACCTCCTGCTCCGTGGGGACAAGGTGACAAACAGCTGGCAGTTCTACCCTAGTGATATCTTCAGCTATGCTGAGCCAATTTCCCAGCTGGTGC
>JANHGL010025730.1:0-11521 GCA_024611195.1 Ceyx melanurus
CCCGCCCCCGCACCCCCCTGCTCTCCTCTCGCCACCCTCAAACTCCAGGGAGGGGGGCTGCTTGCATGGCCGGAGCTGCTGTGGTCAGAGGGGGCGTGGGTGGGGTGGCGTGGAAGAGCATCCTTTAGAAAATGAAAGGTCCAGCTCGGGACTTTGCAGTTTTGTCGAGTCTGTCCCCAGGCGTCTCCCCAAGCACGGGGACTACGAAGCCTGGACCAGCGACCCCCGATCAAAGCCCTAGCGGGAGGCAGGGAAAGCCCCCGGAGCAGCATCACTGCTCTGGCACAAGGGAGGCCTGGTTTTGCAGTGATGGCTGAGCTGACCTTGTCCCGGGTCCGGCTGCTTCGTTAGTGGTGAATGTAATTGGAAGGCAGTGAGGCAACAGTGCTCCTGAAAGCCCCTACTCCCCAGTACTGGAGGCACCTGGAGCACTTGAAAGGACTCGAATTGTTCTTGTACTTAGTGGCTTCTTTGTCCCCGTTGAGGGTCTGGCCATTCTGGCAGGGTGACACTGGCACTGCAGCCCTCAGCTGTCTGCAGCCATCCCATTAGGACAGCTGGGGACTGAGGCACATAGCAGTGATGTGAGCTGCTGTGGGGAAGCGGGGAAGGCTTGGCAGGGAGTGGCTGCTTTGACTGGGGTGGACCGAGGACCATTGTCCCCGTGCAGTCTGGGGGGAGAAGGTGGGAAGTAAAAGCAGCTGTAGGAAAGGGGAGGTGAGAGGGAGAGGGAGGGCTCCTTCCCAAAGCAACCCCATTTACTGCTTGGCCGAAGTTATTGTGCCTGTTTATTAGCATGCCTGAAGCAGAGATTGCTTGTCCTGCTCAGCAGTGAGGAAAAGAGAAATGTGGCTCTGCCACGCAAAGGTGCAGCAGGCGGGTGGGTAGCTGGGGATGGTGGGAAGCTGCAGCACCCACTGCACTGCAGGGAGGAAGGCCCTTTCTCACCTCCCTACCTGGTTCATGCCGCATCTCCCCACTCGGTAGGACAGCTTGGTTTACCTGCTGAACCGTGAGCAGCACACAGTGGGCCAGAGGACGCAAGCGAGCAAGCCCAGCATCAGCCTGTCAGCCCCTGACATCCTGCCCCTGCACTGCACCATCAGGAAGCTCCAACCTTCCCGGCATCACTCAGAGGAGAAGCTGGTGCTGGAGCCCATCGCCGGTGCTGGCATCTCCGTCAATTTCGCTAAGGTGGCCCGGACGGTTGTGCTGCGGCACGGGGACCTCCTCTCCCTTGGACTCTACTACCTGCTCCTCTACAAGGACCCCATGAAGGCACAGCCGCTGCCGGCACAGACCCTGCTGAGGCTGCGAGCCCTGCACCCCACCATTCCCGGGGGTCCCCCTGTCTGCAAGGCATGTGGCAGCCTGCTGAAGGAGAGGAACCCTGCCACTAAAAAGCAAGGACCCTCCAGCGGCCCCAGGACACCCCGCAGAAAGCTGCTGCTGGAGTTCGAGCCAGCAGCTGAGGACGTGCTCCTGCAGCGCATCATGACCCTGATTGAGCCAGGGGGGGATGATCACAAGCTGACACCTGCCTTCCTGCTCTGCCTCTGCATCCAGCATTCAGCCACCAGCTTCGAGCCCGGTGACTTCAGGCAGCTGCTGCTCAAAGTGGCCAAAATGATCCAGAGGACAGTGTGGGTCAGTCAGTGGTGGGATGGGGGTGTCGGTGGGGTGGGGGTGTTGATGGAGCCCCTCCTATCCCCGGGGGGCTTCCCCCAGTCTGCCATGTGGCAGCAGCGAGTGCTGGTCAGGGTGATGCTTGTTCTGCTCTATCCTGCTGGTTTTCATTTTGCTCTCCTCTTCTATCCCTGCCCAGGACCGGACACGGGAGCTGGCTGAGAAGCAGTCCCAGCAGTAAGTGTGACCCTCTGTCCTATTTTACTCTGAAAGGATGAAAATTCAACTCAGTTCTTCCTCCCTGAGCAAGAGGAGTCCATGGGTGTCTAAAACCACCCTCTCATCCTGCCAGCATTGATGTGCGCTGAGTTTTCCTGCTCAATCCCAAGCATTTGGCTCTCTGGTCCTTTCACCACAGTGCTTCCAAGGCCCTACTTGGAAATGCATGGGACTGGACAAGATGAGCTTGGAAGGGAATAGGACCTGCAGCAGTGCTGAGATCTCCAATCCCAAGTCCTGGCCAAGGCTTTTCACATGTGGCTTCAGCATCCCTGAAGGATGTAGCAGGGATGGCCCTGGTGCAGGGTCTCTCCCCATTCATGCTGAAGATCCTCCTGTGGCATAGGGACAATGCTGGTGTTGTATGTGTGCATCCAGGGATGGTGTCCCAGGGTGCGGAACACTACTCTGGGGCATCATAGCGGTGTTGGGGGCTGGCTTCCCGGCCACTGCCAAAATCTAGGCTCCAAAGCAGCAGCTGGAGAAGTTGTTGGTGCTTACTGTGAGCTCTCCTTTAGGACAAGTTCTGAGGCTGCTTCCCAGGCCTTTCCTATAGCAGGAAAAAGAAGTTCAGCAGTTGAGAAACTTCCCAGATGCTTTTTATTTATTTTAATTTCTGAACAGCCTGGTGTGGACAGGCTGGGTTTAACCATCCAGAGCTGGCAGAAACTGCACATACTTCTCAGGGAGAGCTTCTCTTTATCCACTAGTACTTACTGCAGTTCAGCTGTATTAGGGGGTGTCTCCTCCAAAATTGGCACTCCACAAAGAAGAGGTGGTCCTTGGCCTGCCTGGTCCCTGCCATCCCACAGATGCCTGCTCCCTGGTCCCCTTTGCCATCCCACAGAGCAGGAGCCATCAGATTTTTGCTTGTAAAGGGTCTTCCTAAGGGGATTGCTGGGCTTGGAGGTGAGGGAATTGAAAAGCTCTCCCTGGCACTGGCCCAGGCTGGCTGTTTTCTCCCCAGAAGTTTGAGTGGGGATGTCAAAGAGCAACAACATTAACACCTACTCTGTCTCCCCAGCCAGGACCCTGCTACCCTGTCCTGCTTCACCATTACGGACCTTCTCCCAGACCTGCAGCATATCCTCTTCTGGATGGCCAATGCCATCGAGGTCCTCTACTTTGTCCAGCAGAAATCACCTACCTACATCCAGAACATGGAGGAAGAGCTGGACGTCAGAGGTAGGGCTAGACACAGCACCGTGCTTCCTTCTCCATCTGGAGTGACTTTACTCTGCTAATCCCCAGTCACAAGTGGTGGTCAGTGCCTCTGAGATGCTCCTTTAACCCCTTGTAATCCTCATTGGCAGGGACAGCTCTGCAGTGCACACTGTGGTAACCTGTGTGGCAGGAGCAGCCTTCCTCTGGCTTTGGGACCAGGCTGGGCTGTGTTCACAGCAGTCTTCCCTTGCCCCAACAGCAGCTTGTGGGTAGTGCCTCAGGGGTGACTTTCTGCCCCTCCCGCCCCCCCACCCTGCCTACTGTGCTGCTTGCAGGCAGACCCACAGAATTCCTCACTGGTGACCCTGTGTTAATACCAGAAAAAAAGCCCCAAAACCAAACCAAAACCACACCAAAACAAACAAAAACCCAAGCCAAACAAACAAACAAACAAAAAAATCCAATATATGGAAAAAAGGTATTAAATCAGTCTCAGAAACCTTCTGGTCTATCCAGCAAATTGAAAAGTTTGTAGGCCATACAGGCTAGTGGAGGGACAGGGCAGAGGCCACCATGCTGCAACATGTGGCTATGCTGCCAGTGATGGGAGCCATGGGAGATGGCAGGTGAGTGCTATGGCACAAGAGGAGCCTCTTTGCCCATGCTGGGGGAGAGGCCGGGCTGGCAGTTCCAGCCCAGGAGCAATAACAACCCCCACCATTGGGGTGGTGTCTGGCTCAGGGGTTCTCAGCACAAGAAAAACATGGACCTGTTGTAGTGGGGCCAGAGAAGCCCCAGCAATGCTGGGAGTGCTGGAATCCCTCTGCTAGGAGGCTAGGCTGGGAGAGTTGGGAGTGTTCAGCCTGGAAAAGGGAGACCTTCTTGTGGCCTTTCAGGACTTAAAGGGCATCTGTCAAAAAGATGGGGACAATATGTTTAGCAAGGCCTGTTGTGACAGGACAAAGGGTGATGGGTTTAAACTAAAAGAGGGAGATTTAGACTGGAGAGAAATAAGAAATTTTTTACACTGACAGTGGTGAGACACAGGCCCAGGTTGCCCAGGGAGGTGGTCAGTGCTCCACACCTGGAAACATTCCAGGTCAGGTTGGCCAGGGCTCTGAGCAACCTGCTCTAGTTGCAGATGTCCTTGCTTACTGCAGGGGGGCTGGACTAGATGACCTTGAAAAGTCTCTTCCCACCCAAACCAGTCTATGATTTTATTCTGTGATTTGGGGAGCAGTGAATTTGGCTCACCTTGCTGCTGCAGGTTTGCTCTTTCATCCTATTCTCCATCTTGTAGGCTCCAAGGAGTCCCTGTTCTCCTCGACCATCACAGCAAGCGAGGAGGCGATGACGGTGCTGGAGGAGGTGATCATGTACACCTTCCAGCAGTGTGTCTACTACATCTCTAAGGTATGAGCTCTGTGGGGAGGGTGGCATCATCCCACAGGGCCAGCATAAGCATCACCAGCTCAGGAGTTGTTGTTTTTTTTTTAAGCTTTTACTCTTCAGCAGTTGCATCACTCTGAGGTGTTTTCCTTTGGGCTGAAGTGCCCCAATTTTTGATCGCAGCCCAGGAAAAGTATTGAATTACTGCGGTGTGTTTCCCTGCCTGCAGTGCAGTGGCTCAAGAGGAGGCGTTTGGGGAGAGCTCCTTGGCTCTGTCTGGTGCAGCATAATGGTGCAATTCAGGGCGCGATGGAAAGGGGCCCCTGGACCGTTGCTGTTGGACCGCGAGAGCTGGGCGGCAGCGGGAGGGGGGAACAGAGCAGGCAGTGTGAGGCAGGAGAAAGGCTGCTGTGTCTGCTTGTGGCAGCACATGGAGTGGCACCTTCCTCCTCAGCATCATCACCTTCCCCGTAGCCTCAGCAGAGGTGGGTGCTGTGGTCCCATTTAAGCACTGGAGAAAGGCTCTCCTCATCGGTCCTGGTTTTCCTTTCACCTTTGTACTCAGCTGGTCAGCTGCTGCCCTGATTCAAATCAGTTTTCACCTCCCTTTAGCTGAGCTGTCCCACGCTGTCACCTCCAACTACTAAAAGAGACAGATGCATTCATTTTTATCTTTTTTTAAACACTTGCACAACACGGGAATTGCACTGAGTCAGGGGGGGAAGCAGATCAGCCCTTGCCAGAGCAGCGCCAGCGGGGTTTGCTCAGACTGTGGAGGTGAGGGGTCAGAAGGGTTTGGCTTGTGAAAAAAAAACCAACAAAACAAACACCAAAAAAACACTCCAACAAAACAAAACCAAAATCAGTCTGCTGTGAAGTTGCCGGTCTCTCTGCAGTGTCTGTATGTGTCACTCCCTGCCCTGCTGGAGTGCAACCCCTTCCGGAACGAGTGCCGAGAGGGCTGGCGGCCATCCCCGCCACTGCCTGAGGAGCTCCGCAGGGTCGTGCTCATCTACCAGGCAGTGCTGGATCTGCTCCGCCAGTATGAAGTGCACCCAGAGATCACCTCCCAGATGTTTGCCTACCTCTTCTTCTTCTCCAACACGCTGCTGTTCAACCAGCTTCTAGATAAGGGTCAGTTCTCCTTGAACACCCAGTCTGGACTGGGTAACCTGTACCAGAATGGCCTTTTGGGACACCCTCCAATCTGTCCCAGTTCCACTGAGGGGCTTCAAGCAGCTTGAGGGAGTTGGAGTCAGGCATGTCTCAGCACCATTACAGGAAGGCCACGCAAAGATCCAGCTGCTGTCTCTAGGAGGTGTCTAACACCACAAATGCCCCATCCTCACTATCTCCAGGTACACTGCCCTTTTGAGCTTGCACAGAGGAGGCTGGGAACAGTTTGGAGGAGAAGTGTATTAAGAGACTACAGCTTGCTTTGTAACTAAGGTGCTGTTAGCCCTTGTTAATACAGCAGCCCCATTACCTGCTGTTAGTGCCCCATGAGGTTCAGCCACCACTAGGAGTTAAAGCTATAGGATAATGGAGATATTAACCTGGATTTATTCTGCTTCTCTGTGACAGCTCTACTCCTGAGACAAGGTCAGGACTCTAGCAGAAAGATGGGGGGTGGGCTGTTCCCCAGCACATGCTGATGGGTGTTCTGCCTCCACAGGTTCCTCTCTTAGCTGCTTCCACTGGTCGCAAGGGGTGAAGCTGCGGGCCAGCATCCGGCTGCTCCTGGAGTGGCTGTGCAGCACTGGCTTCGAGCAGCTTGCCCAGCAGTTCTTTGCCAAACTTGCCAGTGTGGCCAACCTGCTGGCCATGCCAGGCTCCCAGCTGGTTCAGGTGAGGGATGACCAACCAGGGGCTCACAGCATCGGTATGGGCATGGACATGAAAGACTGCACTTGGGGTTTTGGGCTCCCTGCAGCGATACATCCCCTCTTCTGCAACCTGTTGCCAGCTGCCCTTTCCTGGGATGGTGGGTCCATGGGTGGGCAGTATCGAGGAAAGGATGCTCAGGCTTGCTACACCTTGCCCAGCCTCTCACATCCCCCTTGTGAGCCCCTGCTCCTCAGAGAAAGCAGCTCCTCACCTTTGCCATTTGCCCTGTGCTCTGTCTCCTTGCTCAGATGACCTGGCAGTCCCTGCGAGCTGAGTTCCCAGCACTGAGCCCTGCACAGCTCCACCGAGTGCTAAGCCAGTGCCAGGCAGTGATGGATATGGGCTGCATCACCGTGTGGCAGCCCGGCGAGGATGAGAGCCCAGCCACCTTCCATCCTGGTGAGCCCCTGGCTTCTCGCTCAGTGTCACTTGGGTCACTGTGCTCCAGTCACCTGCAAGCTCCCTCCAAGGTTTTTATGTACAATCCAAACAGGCAGTTCCCTTTCCCTCCCTGGGGCTCCTGCAGTGACTAGGAATAACTGCAGCCCCTGAGTCTGAATATTTCAGAGGTTGCAAAGAGGACTCAGAAGCACTTGGGGCTCTTTCTGCATTCCCAAGTGAGGGGTGCTGCTGCCTCACAGCTCACTGTGTTCCTGATTCTGTCTGGAAGACTACACATTGACTGAGAACTGGGAGGCAGGAGCAAGGTGCAGTCCAGGCCAGTGCTAGCCTCCCTCCCTCCACCTTTCAGATGAGATGCTGGAGTCCTTTGACAACCACCCACCCATCATCCTGCCCAGTGGGGGCTTCAAAGTGGATCTGGAGGCGGAGACATTGGATGACAACATCTACCGGCACCTCCTCTACATCCGTCACTTTCTCTGGAGTCGGCAGAGCAAGAGCCCCACCACCAGTGAGGGCCCAGGCTCAGCACCCTCGAAGGTAGCCTGAATTCCATGGAGGGGATGTTCTTCTCCTGGGTGGGTGGGAGAGTCTTGGTTTGCTCTAGACACTCCTCTGAGCCCAGTGTCAAGGGCTTGCTGCCCTCACCTGCAGCCTGAAGCTGTAGCAATGCCCTTAGGTAGAACTGCTGGAAGGATTAGTGCTTCTAATCCCCTAGCACCAGGGGGTGCGAGAAGGTGAGCTGGAAGGACAGGCTGGTCCCAGCAATCTTGTTAGTGGGGAAGAGGGAGGAAGGTGAGATGTCTGCATTCATCACTCCTTTTCTCCCTGTGTGTTCTCCTGTCCTCCCTGTCCTGCACCGTCTGTCCCCATGTAGCCACATTGCACAAAAGCACTAATTAGCTAATACTTATAAGGCACAGGGAGGGCAAGATGTGCTGCAGATGCTAAACTTAACTGCCATTCATCTCCAGCTCCCTGTGGAGGACGTCCCTCCAGCAGGTCCCCTTCTCTCCTGCCCTGTCACCACTGGCAGCAGCACCCAAACCTCTGCCACCTCCCATCACTCAGCTCTGGGGCCACAGCAGGAGCCATGCTTCCACAGTGTTCCCTTCCAACAAGATTCCTCAGCCAGGACACAACCAGGAGTCCCCTTTCGGCTGTCTGTGAATGTCCCCAAAATGGCCATGGCCAAAATAACTGGGATGCAGGAGCTGTGCTGGGAAGCCAAAAGCCAGGAAATGTCTGAATTGCCAGTGCTTTGATGGAACTGGTGGCCATCCTGCCTGCAAAGCAGACAGGGGGGTGGGTCACAGGTAGGATGAGAAAAATCACACATTGGAGGTGCCATAGAGCATTTTTTGTCCTTCTTAAGAAAGAGGCACCCACGACGGCAGATGACCTGGAGGTGAGCGAGGGTCCGGCTGCTACCCTGGGGACCACCATCACCCAGGAGAACTACTGCTCCCTGGGGGGCTATGCTGAACCAGAGGGGAGCTCCCCACTCTGCCTGACCACCAATGGCTGCCCCTGTGAACACTCAGCTGGTGAGCCCCAGCTCCAGGAGAAGCTCAAGCAACTGCAGCTGGGTGGGGGTCCAGCCCCCAAGGCTGGCACAGCACCCACAGACCCCTCCTGCCTGCTGACACCACCCACCACCCCCCTGAACTTCGAGTCTGGGAGCCCCGAGTCCCTGAAGGGCACTGGCAAGGGGTTGCAGGACCCACGGAGGAATGGGATAAATGGCACAAAAGGAAGCACCCCTGAAGGTATCAAGAGCCATCCTTGCCCTGCTTTGGGGATGCAGGATTGGGACACGAGAGTGTTTGCTGCCAATCTCCTGCACAGCACCCCCTGGGGTCCTGGGGGTCTTGTCAGTTCTTGGACAGGGCAGGTGAGAGCAAATGAAGCATCTCATGCAGCTCCTGCCCTGGCAGAGAACCAGCCCTGGGGCTACCAAGGGGAGCTTTGATAGGGTTTTGGTGGGAGGGGGACAGCTTTCTGTGGGAGATGGAGGCTGGGTTTGGATGCCAGAGTGGTAAAACAGTCTCTCTGCTGCCAGGATGCTCACCAACCCCCTATGACTACCCCACACCAGAGTCTTCTAGCCGCAGCTCTGCCACCGATGACTTCTGCTACGTCTTTGTGGTGGAGCTGGAGAGAGGACCCATTGGGCTGGGGATGGGACTAATTGATGGCTTGGTGAGTTCTCACTGATTGTGGGACAGGGCTGATACTGTCCAAATAACTGGACTGGGACACAAGGAACATGTTTATACACCAAGAAAAGCCAGCAAAGAAGTTAATGACTTCCCCCAGGAGCTAGGCTGCTTTCCTGGGGACAATAAGGCACAGACTGATCTTTCGAGAGGAGCAGATCTCTGCTCTTGGGTCACTGTATCTTGCACACAAAGTCCATCACAGCTGTCCTGCAGCTGGAGAGAGCAAACAGAGCCAGTACTCTTGTGGAAGGAAAATGACTCAGCTGCGGTCTTTCCTTCACCCTGGAGTGGGTAGCCAGGGAGGCGGATGGGAGAAGGGAGGCTCTCAGGGTGCCAGAACCACTCTGGCATTCATTGCATAAGGTGGTGTTTCAATCTGGCTTAGTGCAGTGGAGTGGATCATCTTAGTAAGTGGCTTTTCCTGGCCGTGCATTAGCCAGTAGGAAACGGCATCACCAAGCGCCCAGGACAGCCCTAAGCAAAGACCTCCCAACCCAAGACCACTGTGGGTTAACGATGCTTTACTCTTAATTAAATTGAACAAGACAAGACTGCCCCCACCTCCCCTTTATGAGTATAAATTAATATTAAACTGAACTGTTATTGACACTGTCCCCACCACCCATCCATCACATTCCCACCCAGCATCAGACACCACTTGGCTGTGAGCTACAGGAAAGAGTCACCCTGCCTGCATCCCTTTGAGACCACAGACCTTTTGTGTCCTCTCTGGCCTGGCTGATTGCTCACCACCTTTCTCCACCAACAGCATACTCCTCTCTGCTCCCCGGGGATCTACATCCGCACCCTGATTGAGGACAGCCCCGCGGCCACTGATGGCAGGCTATCCATTGGGGACCGCATCCTGGCTGTTAACGGCACCAGTCTCATTGGGGCAGACTATCAGAGGTGAGTCACACTGTACTGGAAGGTCTGGTCCAGTATGGGCACTGGGGGAGTTACTGCTCAAGTCCAGGTTTTCAGCTGCTTTGCAGCAAAGAGCTGAACAAGGGTCTCTAAGTCCCTGGTGCTATGGACCCAGCTACTACACATAGGATGCTGTGGTGTGTGCAAGCCACAGAGAGGGAAGCAACCCATGCAGGACACTAGAAAGGGGGAAAGGCAGCTGTTTGGGGGGGGAGGGAGGGGTGGGAGGTTGAAAGAGGAAAAGGGCAGCAGAGAGCAAATTTGGGAAGGAAGAGCTCCAGAGGTGGATCTCAGCAGTGCAGAGCTGCTCCAGCCCAACCCAACCCAGGCTTCCCCTCAGAGGCAGCAGGATGAGGCAGCAGGATGAGGCAGCCTGCACTCTGCCTGCCTGTCTGGAGCAGAGGCCAGTGCCCACACAGCAGAGCAGATAGAGCAGCTCAGGGCTTGTTTGCCCTCATCCTGGCAGCACTTGGACTGACATCTGGCTCTCTGTAAAGCTACAGGCACAAGAGAAACAGCCCCTGCTCATAATGCTGAGCAATCACAGAGCAGAGGGTGCCGGAGTTTTGCACGTGGGAAGTGTTTTGCAAATGCCTATGAGCTGTCAGGTTGGTGGGGGGCTGCCAGCCCATGGGGAGCCCAAACTCACCTCTCTCCCTGTTGCTGCTCTCTGCAGTGCAGTGGACCTCATCCGCTCCGGAGGGAAGAAGCTGCGGTTTCTGGTTGCCAAGTCAGACATGGAAATAGCCAAAAAAATCAGTTCCAGCTCTTCTTCCTCCTAGTCCTTGTGGTATGGGGGTCTTTCTGCAGCAGCTCACAGGTGCAGTTCTGGTTAAGGTTGACCTCGGGGAACCTGGAGTGCAAGACAGAGGATCATGTTTCAATAACTGCCCTCAATTTGCTTTTACACCTTGCCCCTGTGCTGCAGTGGAGGAAAGGATATGCAAAGGTGGTGCATGTTTCTCCCACTGTGCTGTCTGGGAGCATCATTCCTGATCCATTGCCTCACTTTATACCCTGTGTCATCCTTCTGAGTAATTTTCCTGGTCCTTAGTCCTCTCTGGCAGGAGATAGGAAGGGGATGCTCCCACCATGAGTACTGTAGGCAGACTCCTCCATTCCTCTAGGCTGGCAGCCCTGCGGTAGCTCTCATGCTGGCAGGCAGAAAGCTTGGAACACCTTTGGGACTAAAAGATTAGCATGGAGGGTAGGCCTGGGCTTCACTGTGGCAGTGGACACCTGAGGTGCTGTACATCAGGCTGGAAAAAGGTGCCCAACTCAGGGGTTGGTAAAGGCAGCACAAGCACCCAGGAGCAGGACTCCAGGCAGAATGCATTGCTTAACTCCTGTTAAGTTCCCAGTGCCAGACCTGTCAGGTGCCTTTCTGCTGCTGGGCTACAATCATGCTGCCTCAAGTGCTGCTGCCCTTTCCAAGGAGATACAGCCAGTTTAGGGCTTCTGTGCCTGCCCCTGGTCCCTGTGAGATGAGAACAATGGATTTGTGCCACCAGCAACCTAAGTGAGCCTGGCAGCCTGGGATGCCAGACCCCAGGTGTGGCTGACACTAACCCAGGCAGGCAAACGACACCTTGGCACCATGTCCTGGTCCTATCCGTCCAGCTTTG
>JANHGL010025731.1:0-10813 GCA_024611195.1 Ceyx melanurus
AACTGGACACAGTACTCGAGGTGGGGTCTCACCAGTGCAGAGTAGAGGGGGAGGAGAACCTCTTTTGACCTGCTGGCCACACTTCTCCTAATGCATCCCTTACAGTACCACCAAATTCAAATAATCCTGTTATTCTGAATAATTTTCTCTCATTGCAGTCTCCAGGAGAGACACACCTGCTTTGGGCCAAAGTCTGGGTAAGGGATCTACTCACTAACAAGTGGGAAGGCCTGCATGAGTTTATTGCTTGGGGTCCTGAGTATGCTTGCGTCTCCACAGATACTGGGGTACGGTAGCTAACTGCAAAATGTGTTCACCCTGACCTGTGGCACCAGAGGCAGAACAGGCAACCTCCAAATGGCAACCAGAATGCAGATCATTAACCTAATGATCCATCTGATGCTGACCAGGATATCGATCATCAGGCAGATGGTCCCTCCACAAGCAGAGACTGAACTTTAAATTTCTTTGTTATGGAGTCAGAGAGTTAAAGCCCTTAAGGCTATATTTAGAATTAATAGCAGATGTAAATTTCTATGTAAGACTGTTATGTAGAAATGGGTTGCTAGACAAACTATATCTTTTTGATCTTATAAAAACAAAAAGGGTGAATTGTGGATGCTAAAATAACTACTGCCTGAAATTTTCCTTCTTGTGGGATTGCAAAGTCTCCCATCAGCTGTGACCTTGGTGGCAGCTGTTTGTAAAACGGTAGAGAGATGTTTTGACTATGGGTGTTGTGACACCCAAGCCAATCACCCCAGGGGGTGTCTGGCTTCTTGTCTGTCATCCTTCACACGTTTCCCAAGAATAAGCCATGCCATCACTTAAGAAATATATGTTAATCCCCAATCCTCTTAATCATGCAGTCCCATGGGAAATTCCTTCAAAAAACTCCCTGAGGAAAAGCAAGGTGACATACTGATAAGGGTGAACGACTGGCTCCATCGCAGCAGCATTATTTTAAATCTGACCCTCTAACACAGCAAAACCTGTTATAAGAGGTTACATAGTTGATACCACTTTTAGCCAAGTGCACTGGAGGTGACTTAAGTAAAGTTTTATCGGCATTTGACTGGTCCAATTTTCCCTTGTGGGAACTTCCTCAGCAGTTAATGCTATGTTGCTGTGCTGTGTGCAGAACAGATAGTAATATGAGTAGAGCAAATAAATTCCCCAGTCAGGACTGGTGGAAGCACATACCTCTTCTTGATCAGTCATGAAGTCATGCTTGCAAAGAGTTACTACAGGCTTTATATTATACAGAGGTACCATGAGCAGCGTGGTACTCAAGTTTTCTCAGTAGCATTAGCTGTTAAAATTACCCCACCTTTCCTGGATTGGCTACTCAAATCTGCTTCAGAGATCTGCTTTGTGCTGTGTATTCCAGACACAACAGCTGTTCCTTCCTGGTTATAGTTTCATATAAACACTCTGGTTTATATGAACAAATCCCCAGAGTCCCATGGAAACATAAGGAAACCCATCCCTCCTGACTCCCCAGTCCCTGAACTAATGGCTACTTAACTGAGTTCCCAAAGCAACATCACAGAGGACATCAGGGGAAGTTTTCACACCAGCTAAAGAAGTCTGCTAAGGAGAGGCAAAGATGTTCTTCTGAAGTGACATGCCAAAACACAGAACATCAGCAGTTCTTATGTCCATGTAATCACCTAAGATTTTATGATTATGACCTTCCTGCAACTGATTTGCAAAGATATTCCAGTTAAAGCAATAATTTCACTACTAACTGCATGCCCAGACTACAGCCACAAAAGTCAGTGGTAGAGATATGTGTCAAGACAAAACAATTTTGCACTGGAAACAGTATTCATTATGGTACTGAAGTCAGGCAATAAAACCATTATCTCAAGCTTAGTCTGACTTTTATCTCATGAGACAAGAAAAATGAGGCGCATTTATCTATAAAAATCCAGCCATATGTAAACAGAGAGGTCCAGCAGCATTGCCATCTCATATGGTAGCATCTATTAAAACTTGCTTTCCACCTAGACAGTTCTACTCCTTCACCTCTCAGCAGTGTTATGCCAGACAAGTTATTTTAAAAAAAATTGCCAAAAAGTGGAATGCATTATGGGAGCATAGGACTTCAGGTTTGATTTTAAAGCCAGGTCATTAATACAATATATAGTGAAATAATAATAGAAATACTGCTGAAATACTTAAAAGATTTAGGCTTGAAACTACTCCTAAAGAATAAAGCTATGATCACAGCCTGACATATTAAGTGCGTGTACTATTATCTGATTTAAATAGCTCTAGGAAATTCAAGGGAAATATTGGGCTCTTTTATATTATATATGAATAGTCTCTGTCATAGGCATTTGATGGAACGTGACTTAATGATCAACACCACCACTGACAACAAAACCAATACAAGAATAGAAAGGAGGGGAAGCAGCTCCACCAGTGAGGGGCAAGTCCATTGGAGCTCTTTCCACAGAAATCAAACACAGGACAAGGAGGAGTGTAACAGTAGCAGTTATCATCACTTGCCACAAATCAAACAAAACAAGGTAAAGAAAGCAAAGCAATCCAATAATAATGCAATCCAAAGAAAAAAATGAACAAATGTATGCAATATATACACTACATATACCCAATTTCAGTTGGGTTGGGTATCTTTTCGCCCTGCCAGATACAAAGAAGGCCTGAGCAGAGCCTCAGGTTTAAGAAAAGTCAGTTTTGCAGTGGAAACGTGCAGACCAGATTAACAGCAGACTTGGAAAAAAAGTAATTAATGTAACATGACACCCTCTGAACCAAAGGTGTTTTATACCAAAATCGAGGCTTCTTTTCTGCAGCTGCATAAAGCTACACCCCTTCCAAAGCTTCCACATTTAAAAAGGTCATGCTTCTAATCACCTTTATGAACAAAATCTTTTAACTCTCCCATTATAACCTGACCATTTGATGCCTTCTGAATTCTATGAACAGTCTAAAACAATGTCTCAGAAGAAAAAAGTATAATCTCAGCCCATGCTAACCTGTCATTTTAACACTCTAACTGGGTATTGGGAAGTACAAATTGTAACACAGATGATGGAAACCCAGGGAAATTGGTGGTCTATTAAATAATACTAAGCCAGCTTTCCACTCAAAACACTAAAGGATCACATTAACCTTGATGCCCTTATAAATACCACTTCATGCCTGAGAGGACAGCCTGGAAAAGCTTTATTATGAGATGTGCCATCGTCTCAGCTATCTGAAGTTCAAGACACTTTCTTTTGCTGCCAAATTTGGCAATACAACGTCTAACATGACTCTAATTTTCTTTCCTCATTTTTTCTGATAAATTGCCAAGAGTAAATGTAGCAAAGGTAGAGACAACTAAATACAACATACTCCATCCAAGGACTATTAACCAAGCTATTCCAAACTATTGCTGCTAGCTATCTCAAAGAAGATAGAGAGAAAACCACCTTGCCTAACTCGAGTATTTTTGTAACCTGCATTAAAGTAACATCCAAATAAAACCTCACAACTCAAAACATCTTTGTGTGATATTCCACTGAGGATATGTGTTTGTGCACCCCAAGGACAATCCTACTCTCTCCATTTCTGCAGATGGGTATCTACAGCACAGATTTGAGAGACTTGTTCCAAGTCTCAGGAGATGTCTGGGGGGATGACAGAACTGATTTGCAACCTAAACTACGGATAGGAAGGAGCATGATGGCTTCTTTATATCACACACCCTGCATGCCAGCCCGAAGTAGCCAAGGTGAACTCACTGACTATCTCTAGTTTTGGGAAAGGTTATGTCTCCTTCAGTATGACAGCACAGCAGAGGTGTTCGGGTACTGCATCTCACAGAAGAAAAAAGCAACATGTATTCAAATTTATATGCTGTGAATTAGCTTTTTGACAGTACTTTTTTTCAGAGCTGTCACCTGCAAAACAGCTTCTTTTTGCCTTTCCTCCCTTCTATAATTTAAAAGAATAAAAAAACCAAACCACACATTAAAAAGGGGTTATGATACACTTAAAATTCTACAAACAAAAACCCAAGCAAACAAAAAAAACCCAAACAAAAGAAAAGAAAAAAAAGAACACAGACACCACAAAACAGAAAGCCAAACATCAAAACGATTAGTACTTCTACAATAGTCTAGACGCAGAGGTCTTCTTGGATGGATTAGCCAAAAGGGTGAGGACATGAAAATCAAACCACTACACAGAATGCTATCCTGTGTCCAGATAGGCTTTTGACCTTTAAAAGAAACAAAACCCAAAAACAACAAAATGAAACAACAAACAACAAAATAACTCTCAACATAGTAAAACCAACTTTAATTAAATTCCTACATAAACCAACATTTCTATGCAAAACAACTGTTTAGTCAAAAAGTAAATTACATATGTTTAATTATCTTTCAAATCTCAACAAGAATTGAGAGCTATCAGTGTTCCCTGGAGAAAAGCATTAGTTAAAGTCTATCTTTCTGATGTTCAAAAACAGTATGTTACATCTTTTAACCAGCAGTTCTCTACTGCATGTAATAGATTTGCTCTCCATTTAAGCACCTAAAAGCCTGGTACATCACTGAATAAATTAAAACAAATCCAGTTTCTTAAGCAACCATCTTAAACACATACGACTTGGTAAAGCAAGATTATTGCTAGCTTTTAATAAATACAGAAACAAAGATTAATTACTTCTCATTGGTGTTTTATGGAATGGTATTTTTTCTAACACTTGCTTTTCCAAACATTTGTGGGATCTGGTATGTATGTATGTTCTAAAAAAATCACCAAGTGTAGTATATTTAATGAAAATTTTCCATACCTATGTCAGTACACTTGCATGGCACAAGTAATTGAAGATACGAATTTCAGTGTAAGGCTGTAAGGAGCTTCTTGGTGAACCTGAAATAATCATGCCTCTTACAGTATTGAGAACAAAGCCCCAGAGGCTTAGTGGAATACCATTAGCATTAAGGGATTCTCACCCATGTCTGGACTTGGCCTAACTTCCCTCCTACTGTTGTGTCTGTCCTTTTCCCTTCTCATCCCTGCCCTCCCTTCCCCATCTTATATATCTACTCTTCTTTTGGCAGCAGTATAAGACATTAAGCAGCTCCCTGTAGAACAATTATACCCTGGTTGTTATTTACAGTGGAATCAATTCATCTGTGCCAACAGGGCAGAGTTCATATGAAAAATATATACAATATGGTCATTTTTAGACAGATTATGATATAAAAAAAGAAATCTACTCTTCAAGTCCCAACTTTAAGGAAAGAATAGTTCTGTTAGAGGTAAGTTAAAATACATTACCCTAACATATAAAAACAAATATTTACACTTCCAGAAAGTACCACAGAATGTTCTAAAATGTGTAGTAGCTGTCAGTGTGCAAAGTCAGCAGAAACTGATTATCCAGAATGTTCACTATTTGTGGAAACAGTCTTGGAATCAAGCATTCAGAAGCAGAGTGCAAAGGACTCATGAACTATTGCAGCCCATTTATTTTTGTGGTTGTTTTCTTTCTTATTTAAAATAAGATGTATTGGTCCAGTCCACAGACCTCCTTTAAAAACACTTATTGTGGTAACATTCAGCTTAGTGCAAATGCAAAAATCTTCTAAGATCTGTAATCTTTACGAACAGTGTGAGCCATCCAATTCACTTTAGTAGTCCAACTTTCTCGGAGTGCTTCATCAAACTTTTGTTTAAATTGCTTTAGTGCTTCTTCCTCACTCTTCCCTAAGGCAAGAGAGTCCTAAGATGACAGGAAAACAACTTCTATTAGAAATTCTACAAACCACAGTTAAGGCCTCCTCCTTGTGACAGAAACATTCTGTTTTTTCCTGACACTCTTCCTCCTATTTTTCATAGAGCAATACTTCAGTGCTGTTTTCTGGGTTTCCAAAATAAAACTAAAAAAAATTAAGCAAATAATTTTCACCTTTACAAATCTATGCTTGTTGATGAGCCAAGATGTAGAATACCCCTGAAATTATTATATTTAAGATGTGGGGATGTTGAACTAATAGAATGGCTAAGAGCAATGTATAATTACCATTTCCTTTGACTGCTAGGACTGAATACAGACCTTCTTCTATAGCTAAAAAGAAGCTTTAAGAACTATATGGGAATCTCAAGACAAATAGAAAACAACTAAAATATATTCATCTTCAAACCAAAATTCACACACTGGAAAAATTGCTAAGTCCTGCTGAGCTGTAAATCTTTCTTTACCTTGAGATACTGGATGTCCTTGACAGAGGATAGCTCTGGAAGCCCTGCAGTTAACATCAGTGCAAAGAGTGTAATAAAGAGGTTTCCATGCTTTCGCAGAATCAAGTATGCTTCTTCACAATACTGGCGGAACCTTCATGTTCAGCCACAAAGGACATGCAATGAAGACAACACAAGAGAACTTGAACAGTTGACAAATACATGTAAGATTTTCCAAAAATTGTTATCTGGTCTAATGCATGTATTGTAAACAAAAGATAGAAATGCCTGCAGAACATCCAATGCATTCCCACAAAAATACCCCATGTCTCTTCAACAAGCCCTAAAAGCATAAACAAAAGGTCAAAACCTTTAAAAAAACTCCACTGTTCTTCAGAAAGAGTAAAAAACGCTAAGGTAATGCAAGCATCCCATGTCCCTGAGAATGTGTTTGGTAAAACACCCTGATGAGCCTATAGAGTGGACTTACAGTGCAAAACCAAAAGCTCTGTAAAAGTCCCTGCCAATCAAGCCTACATGTCTAAAGTATTTCCTTCCTGAAAACATGGTCAAAATTTAACTGATCGCCTGGATCTGGCATAAAGACCCATCACATAGACATCTGATAACTTGTTTTGTGTCCCCAACTGTGCTACTGTTCGGTGTCTAATCTGCAGTTTTCCACAGGAAATGGGAAGAACCCTTCAGACCAAGAAATTACAAGAATTATTTTCTGAGGCATTCTTTCAGTGAAAGTGGAATCCTACTGCCATTTGAAGTATTCTACATTCCACAGCTCTTGCAATCGTAAAGTCACCTAAAAGTCTTCAACTCACAGCTTTAAAAATGGAGCTACATGCTCATTTCCTTACTCTGCAGGAGAGACATGGGTCACTGGCAGTTGTTCTCCTTTCTTCCTCGTCACACTACTACAAATACCTGTACAGCTGTTTCTACAAGAAGCATCCATGATTTATCCAGTACTTAATTTCCCATCTCTGACAATAAATTCATCTTGTGAAATACAATAGCAAAGCAAGAGCCAATAGTTCAGAATGCCCCTCCTGTCAACTGGTGAGAATGACAGAGAAGGGAAAAAGGAAAAATCTACCTCAACAGGTAAGATCAGAAAGCAGCATTCACTTGCCATACATTTTATTGTTCCACTGCAGTGCTCTCACCTGAGATGGGATGGAACGGAACATGAAAAAGTATTAGATTAAGAGCACATGGCTCTAAGGCCAGTTCATCAGTGACCCGAATACGTGTTGATGGACAGAAAGGAGCGTGTTTCTAAGTCAAGTGCTCCATTTCACTTGAAAAACAGTCTGAAGAACCTCTCCCTGTTGCCCAGAGCTGCTTTAAATAAAAAGTGTGAGCTCAGAATAATCTGTCATCTCCTGATGGAGAAGATAAAAAGTAATTGTATCTCCACTACAGAGCTGCAGTTTCTGATGTATGAAGTAATTTTTCTGTACATTCTAGCTCAGACAGAGGAGCGCAGATGGTACTGTAAATGCATGTAATACACTTTCACACAAGTACAAATGAGAAAACCCAACCCAGACAGGTTCCCAGTCCGCTGGAATTTATCATCAGAGATCATCTCAGTCACAAAAGGAAGAGATCAAAGTAATACTCACCGACCAAATTTTTCAGTGTTCCCTGTTTTACCTTGTTGAATAACATGAATGAAATCATAGGTGAGTATGAAAGGTACCCGTTCCCTTTTAATTCCAAACTTGGACTTGAAGTTTCCAAGAATATGTCCAAAATCTATATGAAAGAGCTAAAAAAAAAAAAAAAAAAAGTGACAATTAATTTATCCAGTGAAACATTTCACTCTTCTAGTATCTCTACAGGATGCTGCTCTTAAGAACAGTTAACTCACTGTTACTCTTCTCAGCCCAATGTTTCAATCCTTTGGGAGCATTCAGTTTTAAAACATGAAGTCAGTGATAACATCCATGCTCTTATCAGCAACTACTGCTATAAATCAGAGGGCAAGAGAACCTCAGGTTTAAGCTTCTGATGTCTACAACAGACATCTTATTGGTAATATATAGAAAAACAAGCTCAATGATCATTATCATATCCAAGGGCTTCCTACTTCATACATCAAGTCAGGAATAAAGTTAGCAGAACTTATTCCCAAGAAAACTGTGACAGTTCTCCAATTTTAGAATCAAGGGCATTTCAGCTTTCTTCAAGTAGGTGAAAAGAGAATACTGCCACTGTCTATAAAACTCTTAGCTTTTATAACCCCTGCTAGTTTTATAGGCAGAATAATTGACATAAAATCAGAAAGTTACAGTACAAAGTAACAATTACACAGGAAAACACATTTTTCAGGGTTTGCCTAGTTTTGAGACTTAGTCTCAGTATTATGCTGGTACAGATTTCCATATGGACAATTTCTGGGCTGTAGAGACCAACTTTAAGAAAAACACAGTGCTCAAAACTGCAACTCATATATTTTCAAGGTTTTTTTTTGCAACATGCTCCAAGGTTTCTTTTATTCAATAAATTTAAACCATTAACAAGCCTGGATGTTCTGAAAAAGTTCTGCAGAACACCCTCACATGATGCAGAACTGCTTACTGAAGAGGCATTGGTCAGTACTAAAAAGGCATTCCACCGTTGGCCCTTCCACTGGTCTTACATCTTCTTTCCTTGACACTCTCCTCAATTCTCAGTAAAAAAAAAGAGAAATCAGTTCTAAGAATGTGTAGATTTAATTTTACTGCAAAGTTAAGAAAATTTTAAAGTCATTCCTGTACAACAGAGATACTTAATTTATTCCGCCTACAGAAGAGATTTTTACCTGACCATTTTTTCTGACCATGATATTGTCGCTATGCCTGTCACCAATTCCCAGTACATAAGTAGCTACACAGTAGCCAGCACAGGACAGAGTAAATGCTTCAATGGCTCGATCCAAATCATCTCTGTAACCACAAAGACAAACAATATTAATGCAAACTACTGGTAACTGATGTCATGCCTTGACCTCAGAAAGTATTTTCTCTTGTTTAAACGAGAAGCCCACTAGGATGCTCTAAAACTAGATTTATGAGAGAAAATACTATAAGAAGTAGCTATGAAGGATAGCAGAAATGAAAATATTACAAAAGCCAACAAGACTTGAAGCCCACAAAAATTTCTTGGGTTTGCTTGTTATCAAATCTTTATAAGTTGCTCAACAACATCCAGTCAGAATGCTGCAAATGACAGAATTTCAGCTGGATCAATGTTTGAATTCCAAGAGCACCATGAATCTGAGTCAGAATTTGACACAGTAGAAAAATAAGTGGGAACAAACCAGTTGGAAGAGCCACACAGTCCTCAATATTGAAATGAGAACTTACAGAAATTTTTTAGACTACAGTGTAGATGAGAAAATAACAGTAGAAATTACCCTAAATTGTATTCCTTCAGCCAGTTTAAGAGAGCATCTTTGTTGAATGCAGCAGCAGCAGCAACATTGCTGCTATTTAACTGAATGTCAGCAATGGTTTCTGAACTGGAAACTGCCTCAATAAGGCCAGAGTGGTCTCCAGTTGCCAAACAGCCATAGGGCAATATCCTGAAACAAAACACAGACTCACCTTAAAAAACCAAAAATTGTAAAAAACCCTAGTGTATCAGTATTTTGAGTAGGCCAAATAGTCACCTTAACTTGAACATTAAACATTAATAAGTGAACATATGGATATTGCTTGCAAAATTCAAATACCAGAAATAAAATTGAAACATTTGGTTTTCCTATCATATCCATGTACATGAAAAAGAGAAATTAGAAGCAATCCTGAGGTTTCCCTTTTACCAGGGAATTGTAACTTATAATTTCATAGGCGAAACCACAGGGGGAGCTCTTTGTTTTGTTAATTTATTGGTTAAATAGAAAGTAAGTTACAGGTACACTAATTCTAGGCCCATTAGTCTAAATGGATAAAAGTATCTCATGCTTTTCCCACATTCTTCCTATTTCAACTTAAAACGCTAGAAATACTTTTAAATAGAAAATATTATTTTCTAACTCTTAACTAATTCTAAGCATAGAAACCTAATGAAAGACAGGAATTAATGTATCTTCTAATCTGCACGATACATAAGAATATTTCTGTGCATTCATATACTGTACCTCACAAAAATATCTACAATATAACTGCATTAAAGACATGAACCAAGGAGAGACATGTCTAAATAGATATATTTTTCCAAAATGTCTCCTCACTCCAATGCCTAAAATGCTAAATAGAGTGGAAACTTAGATGGGAGCTCAATGTATGTAATAGAAACTTAAAGCAAACTCTTCAAAGGGACTGCATCATAAATTGAAGTGTCCACTCCCGTGCTAAGCACCTCAGGTTGGACACATTACCATCATCTCTGGTCCTGGATCCATATATAAAAGAGTGGATGCCCATGCAAATATAACTGCAGTACGCAAGCTACAGACTAGCATTAGCTAACTTAAAAGCTGTATAAACATCTGCAGGACATACTAAAGCTGCGTGTGTACATACATATACATATACATATACATATACATATACATATACATATACATATAAATATAAATATACATATACATATACATATA
>JANHGL010025731.1:15639-36865 GCA_024611195.1 Ceyx melanurus
CTGTCCCACCATGTCTCAGTGATTGCAATAAGATCATGGTCCTGAGATCGCACACAGATCTCTAGTTCATCCTGTTTGTTCCCCATGCTGCGTGCATTTGTGTACATACATTAGAGCGAGTTTGCAGTCGTCGAGATCCTCCTGACTGGTACCAACCCTGAGGTAGCAATGGGGATGGTACCACACTTCTCAACAGTCCCTAGCCCACTCTCCAAAGGACAGGCATTTTCCCCCTTCCTCCTCTCCCAACCAAAAGGAAAAAAAAAAAGCCGCAAAACCCACTTGATGGACCCTTAACTCAAGAACTGTTTCCTGACATCATACAATGCTTTTTATCTAAATTATTTTTGAGGGATGAAAACAGCAAATTCTGCAAGAGATCAATGAATTTATAATAATTGTGGCAACTTTGATAAAAAAAATAAGAGAAATAGTGCACCAGAAAAAAAAATTCTGCTCAACTATAAACAAAAATCCCAACGTTTCACTTCAATTCTTCCATTATTTTTTTTAATGGCTAATTTTATTATTTTGTAATGTGGGCCATATAGGTAAAGAAATGCAAAGAGGAGTGCCATCTAATTAGTCAAGGTAATTGCTTTCTATGCCCTGGTCACCTTGGCTATGACAGTTGAAACCTCTGGGCTTCCATACAGATGTTTAGAAAGGGAAAGTAAAAATTAGGAAAGCTTTACTCCAAAAGTGGACTCTTCATCCAAATAAACCACCCTCCAGAAGACCCTTACCGGAGATCCAGACCAGCTTCTTTCCAAAGTATGTCCATTAAACGCAAAATCTGCAGCATCAACATGTCCTGTCGGAGATCTTTAACAAAAGGCACTTCAGTTTCTTAGTGTGTTATAGACAAACTTTCTAATATTTCTAAGGCTTTCAGAAAAAGGTATCCAGAAATACTCATTAAGCCTAACCATTAAAGCAGGATTAACCATATCAACATGGATGATACTTTGAAACCTGGTCAGAAGATGACGTTTCATTATTTTACCAGGGTTAGACCAAAACATGTTTATTTTACAGCAGTATGAATCAACACAGTTTAAGTGCAAGTGTGGAAATAAAAAAAATTTGTCTCGGCATTGCTTACCATCACCATTTTTAAAGATGATGCCTACAAGATCACCGCCAAACATTTTGTTGTTGTACACTATCCACAGAGGCTTCATTTTAGAATCCATATATTTACACTTCTCAACACTAGAAAAAAACACCAAAATTTTTAGTCAATTAAAAATAATTTGACTGAAGAGATCTAAACATTGTTCAACAATAGAACAGGTAGACTTCCGATTTGGAAGTATTTAAATGTTATCTCTGCTGCTATGTCATGAGCACTGTGCCAAGTCATGAAAGTATCTGTTATAGACAGCAAGTATTAGATACAGTGACAGGAAAACACATAGCTTATGCTTAAACTATGCACTGATATTCTCAGATTTGTTTTTATATCCCCTCCCATCAATTTTTAGGCTTTATATTTCAGTACTGTTCAAAGTTTTTCTGGCTTTTGTGCTTACTGTCATAAATAGACACCAAGGATGCAGTCTGATACACTTTTAGACTTACATTTAAATAAATTTAGGCATGGTAATGCATTGACTAAGAGTATTAAGTTTTATGGTGGATCACAAAACTCTTTTAACTGCTATCTTAACCCCAGGCAGATTCCCAACTGACCTTCTCTCACTGGAGAATAAGTTCCCTACAACAGCCTATCTGCTGAACAACATAGCCAACATAAATTAAAGCACACATGCAGTTCTGCTTCACTGTTTCCATGCAAAAGCTAGATTGAAATATTACTCACTCATTCTTAACTTACTGTAGCTCTGAAAGTAAAACAGAAGGATTCAGAGGAGACTGGAGGTCAGAAAGTGCTTCTCTGTAAGCATTTTGTTTCAAACACGTATGCATCGCATCCTTTCCTTTTGCTTTGCTTTGCTTCACAGCATTCAGCTTAATTAGACTATTCAAAGTCTTCATTTTATTAAGTGCTTCCACCTGAAAGAGGTATTTTATGTTTAAATGTTATTGCTATGATTTTACAAATAATAGAATGCACAATCCAAATTCTAAACAAAACAAAGTATTAAATAATTATACAGCTCCAAAAATTTAAATAATAGATGGCAATTAAGGTGGCATTCCCAAGAAAAAACATCCTTTTCTAAGACACTCATGTCCCAGAAATCCCATGCCCCTAAGTAACAAAGACGGGGCATGATGGGATGGGATGAAGCTCCTAAGCTTTGAGTCCAAGGAACTGAAGAAGATATTTTCATGTGTGACACATTTACACAAATTCCTTCTTCAATTTTCCTCCACTAATTAAACAAAAGCCTCTATACTGAAGTAAACAGAAATAGCGAGAGCTTCACACTTCTAACAAAATCAAACATTACTTGCAACAACTTATGGATGTAGATACTTTATGGTGTACATTCAGTGAGTTGCATACAGGGCAATATAACCACATGACTACTTGTGGACATTTTTCACCTATAGAACTACACACACTTAACTTTTACAGAGAAGGAACTTAAACATTTGCTCATTAAAATCCTCCTGAAGTTAGGCATAAGGTAAACACGCTAATCAATTAAGGCTTTCCAAATCCTACAATCTCATTTAAGCTCTACTGTTACCTTAACAATGTGTAAAAAGACAATGCAACTATTTTCAATCAATACAGATGCGCTTAAGCCTTTTTTTTACCACTTTTCCTGTTTTGCAAAAGTTTCTACTGGAACATAATTTATAATAAAACAACTAGTGATGTAAATGTACACTACACTAACAGTGAAAAGTCCTCCAGTACCAAGCCCAGATACTAGCAAATACAACTGGAATTTCTATATCACGTCTACATCTAAGCAACCTGTTCGCCAAATATAAAATAATCTTTCTAACAATCAGCTGCATTTGTGCTAGCCACAGTTAATATGCTCACAAATATACATATTCTCTAGCAAACAGCATCTATTTAATAATTATAAAAGTTGATTTCTATACAAGGAAGCTTCAGTCTAACTTATAGGTGCTGAGTCAAAACTTACCACTTCCACAGACAGACTGAACCCTGTCAGGCAGGATGCTGTGGAAATTGTATGTGGTTTGATTATAAAACTGTGGCAATGGAGACCTGCCAGGTCAGCCATCTGTCAAAACCAAAAGAACTCTTCCACTATTCTAGGAGCTGTACAAACACCATTGACAAGGGAACAAAATGGAACGTGTGTTGTAAAAACAGGAACTTTTTGAAGTATTTCTACTTTGAATTTCTTCCGTGTTTGCACAGTTGGGATTTTTTTTGCCCCCTCTTTGATTGTACTGACATTTGTTTCCTGTGAAGTGCACAAAAACCTTACTGACCTTAAATGTATTGGTTAAGGCATTCAATCACCTAATCTTTTTATTATTTTGACAATACTAACAAGCACACATATGTACAAGACGGTCTTCTCAATGTCCTGTGAACTGCAGTAATAAAGAGCATAACAGTACATCCCTGTTCCATATGCCTTTCAATGCAGACAGAATCAAAACTGTTGGAAATAACATTCGGACAAGTTAGTCTTTGCAGCCTGATATAGCAAATACATTCGTTCCAGTGAGATACCATTTTTCAAAGGGTCACAATCTAAATGAACTTGCTAAAACTCCATTAGAGATTTCAAACATGATTCATGTCTCTTTATGATCTGCTGATACACTTAATGTTTTAGTAATTGTGAGACATTTGCTTCTAGAGTATTTAAAAGCAAACTTTTTTCAATAAATGGCACATCTGTATCAACACTAAAATGAGTATTTGGTTTACTTCAACAACTCTATTTCCTTGGGGTATTACATTATACTACAACTTCAGGGAGTTTTGCATTGCCTTTTAACAAAAGCCAAAGCTGCAGTACATAGTCCTGGAGTGATCTAGATAAAGGGTATTAATTTCTATTGAACAAACCACCATTACAGGGGAAAATGTCACAAGTTTCAAGTGCACAGCAACCTTTCTTCAGTAATAATTCAGACAGTCTACTGCTCTCTCCAGAACATACACATGCTGCTGAAAGGATCCTGCCCATCTTGGAACACTCCAAAACCAGCTTCTGAGTCCTGAAGGCCCACAGCACTAGCTGCTTTTCATGCCAGGGAGGACGGCTCCATCATCCAGCTATTCAACCTTTTTATTTCTCTGCCTCACCCATGTATGTGTCCTTCTCTTCCCCACTCCCTAACAGATGGGCTAAGGTAATAATTATGCTCTGCAGGGGCAATGGAATAGGTATCTGAGTTCCCATGTAGGATGTCAAGATTTAAAGGGAAGTCCATACCTGTTTAGCAAGCACTTTCATATGGGCAACACTTCCTCGGCAGTAAGCTTCAAGTATCAAACCAAACTGTACTGAAACAGCAGGTATGTGAACCTCTGACCTGCAGGAAGAAAAACTTCACATCACATCACAGCATTTGCAGATTAGCATTCTTCAAGTCATTAGAAATAAAAAATAAAAAATAAAAAACAAAACAACAACAAAAACAAACAAACAAAACCCCAAAAAAACCAACAACAAAAAAAAAAAACAAAAAAACCCCACCAAACCAAACCAAACCTAATCAAAAGAAACAAACAATAAAAAAGCAAAGACAAGAACAGAAAAAAAACCCCAAACAACCAACCAGAAAAAAAACAACCGACATGAACAAAAAACCCCCATAACACCTCATGGACATGTAGATAAAACAAAAAGCCACACTTCCTAAGAAATAACACATCAGTTACGTGCCAAAGACTAAAATGACTGTCTGGTTTCAATGCACACCACTTGTTTTAAGGTCTAGTTTTCCTCTGAAGGCAATAATGTTAAGAGTCATTGATTGGGTATTTGTTTTCAGGAATCTGTTTATACAAGCAAGTCATGAAAGATGATCAGGGCAGGCAAGCCAAGTCTTCTCAAAGCTTGGTAAGGGAAAAGACACATTGAAAGAAAGCACTGAAACTTACACAAGAGGAAATTATACTCCCAAAATATTTTCACATAGCACTTGCTCTTTTTATTTAGAAATATTAAAATTAATTGTATTTTTAAGATAGAATCATCCTGTAATCTGTACTGCAAAAATTCTGGCATTCACAGAAATGGTCATCTAAAGTATCAACACCACATAAAACAGCTTTTATTTTCTGTTAGGCTCTCAACAATATATTTTCTCAACTGTTGAGGTATAAATATTGTACTGTTACTGCACACAGCCAAAACATATACTACAGTTATAGACAAACCTAACTTATCAGAGTTAGAGTTGAATGCAATTTGGAATATTTTCACCAAACTGTAGATTTGCTCCAATCTATAAATGCTACAGGTAAAAAAACACAAAGAGAACTTGTCAGGGACTACAGTAACAACTCATTTAGAAAAACCCTCAAGAAATCATATTTGAAGGTCCCATCAGGCTCAACAGTTTCTGAAAGACATAAGAGAAAAACTCCTACCTCAGATGCCAAAACAGCATCTGTCCTATTCTCCTGTTGGCAAGTGCTCTCTCTAACAGGAATCTGGAGAGCGCACAATCAAGAAAAGGTTCATATTTCAGGACTTGCACAAGTTGAAGAAGATACTGAGAGAGCTCTTCATCACTAGAATGAGGTACGTAAAAGCAGTTAGTAACAGAGTAACTAGTTTAATGATAATCCAGAAATTCAGATGCATATGATAATTTGTTTCAATATCAAGACTGTTCCCTAATTTTCAGGCACATGAAGAGGACAATCACATACTAGGGCAAGTACAAGAGGGATCAATTCATCACTACCTTGTACCTCAAACAGAATCTTAAGGCTCTCAAACCTGTAAGTAAAAACCTTCTGTCCTGTCACAAGTTTTTACATGATGAAGATCTCAGCCCAAGTCTTAGGCTAAGTACTCAGAAGATTATTAATTTCAAATTTTTTCAGACTAGACATTGGCTCCCTTTGACAACTCAACCTCTGACTGAGGAACTGGGCCTTTAGAACAACATAATGAGCAGTTGGTATGGACAAGGACAGAGAGTAAGTGCAGATCTCTATCAAAGTCGCTTAGCTTATGAAGATAGGGGAGAAGAAGGTTCATTCCACCAAAAGCAATTTAATTAACATGTCTGTAGACCTGTCAGATAATAGGTGTTAATTTATGAAGATATACCTATAGTGTCATCCATTTAGTATTGTTTGAGGTTTCTGAAAAATTTTGAAAAGTATCATATTTGAGAAAGCAAACAATGCCCAAATTACTCCTACTTCAGAAATGCAAATGTTAAGTATTTAGTCATAGTTTCTAAACATACCTTTGAAAAGCATCTACGCTAATTACTTCAAGTAATATTCTGACATAACACAAGTAATTCCAATAGTGTTCTGTAGAACCCTGTATTCCCCTCCCCAAAAGCACCCCCTCATATCTTCCCATTGTTACTTAAAAAAAAAATGTGAGCATTCCTTGACATTTTACATTTGAGTATTTTTTTTCTTATAAAAGGCCTGCAGAATTCAAATTCTCTGCTTAAGTAGAAATTCTTGTGTCTGTCAATTAAGACTTCAGGCACAAATCTTCTAATTCCATCTTACTCTGTAAAACATCAGTAACTTGGCAAAAAAAACCCAAGAAACCACTGTGTATGCTGTGTTGTATTTATTTTCACCTTCCCACCCCAATTTCAGTTAATTGGATCATCTTTAGGTTACAGCTTTTACCAGCTTACTGTATTAGAATTTTAAAGAACTTCAAAATTTATTTCTGACCCCAAACTGAACACAATTTTGCTTCAGAAACAGAAGCAAGAACTCTGGAATTCCAGATGCAATAGTTCAGTGCTATTAGGACAGCCCAGCAGCTAAGTTGCTTGTTTGCATTAGAAAGAAATCAAATTTATTTTCTTCTACCCTAAGAGTCTACCCTTGACCATTGCAAAAATTATTAACCTGCCTGCTGAAGTAATACCATATACTCACCTCATTTGCTTTAAACAACCCACTGCATACTCTCTGACGTACTGGTCAGGGTAATTGAAATCCAACAGTTCTAATGCTTCTCTAGGCAGCAGCTTGGGCCATATCTGAAGGAGAGCCTGCAGCTGTTTTAAAAGAAGACTATTAGGTTACAGATGAAGTAATTATTTATGAAAATGGATGGGTATAAAAGCATTCATACTAACAGAAGGAAGTTACTGACTGGTCTGAGGGAAGTTAAAAAAAAAAGATAATTTGGGGAAAATGGTCCACATCTGATTAAATTTCTTACTCGTTCAAATGAGCCAGGTTATTATTTTGGTCTTCATGCACATTTCACAGTAAACAAAAACTAGGTAACACCGTATGTTTTAAAAGGAGAGTTTCAACAGAATTCCAATAATCTTTTGTATATGCTTTTTAAATATATAAATATATAAACCTTTTGAAAATAGTTGTTTTCCATTCAAAATCCCACAAAACACAAAACCAAACCAAACCAACAAAAACCACAAATAAAGAAAACCCCAAAGAAAAAAATAAACATCCCCCAGAAAACAAACACAAAACAAAAACAGAATAAAAAAAAAGTCACACACACACAAAACACAACCAAAACCACAACCACAATAACAAAAAAAACTACCCCAGAAAAACAAAAAACAAAGTTAAACTTCTGTTCTGTGAGAACTTCACCAAAAGTATTTAATCACTTGAGGTGATCTGCACAATAACAATGAGCTTAAAATTCAAAAAAGATTATTCAGGTCCTATCTGCACATTTTTCTTCCAAGAAAACCTAGCTTGTAACAGAATACTTGTCTGGACTAGTGATATCATGACATTCCTTCCAACCTGAGCAATTCTGTGATTCAGTGAAAATCCCTGCATTTAAGATCAAAGTTGAGCACAAGATTTAAAAATTATCTTGTGTAAGTAATTGCTGTGCTTTCCTCATCATTCAGAGGAGCTCTGAAATGCATTCTAGGCTTTGTTTCTTTGGTTGGTTGGTTGTTTTTTTTTAAGTTAATTGCTTGATACTTATGTGTCCAGGCCATAGAAGGAATACAGTGAACTTCGGTTTTTGCAATAGTACCATTTTAAAATGTCTATACTTGGCAAAGAAAACTTAATTTCCTCATTATTTGACTCCAGCATTTTTTCCCACCATCATTATCTTTGCCCTTACCTGAGCAACATCTTCAAGTTTGTTCCATTTTAAAGAAAGCAGCAGTTTTGGCAATGATTGTGGAAAATTCTCACGACAGTCGTATCGCAAAGTCCAAATAAGATCCATTTCATTTTCACAGAGTTGAGATAAAGGATCTCTTTCCATTATTTCTTTTAACACAACATAAAACTTCTTACCACCACGACCCTAGAAAATGAGAAATGGATGTTTATATAAGATTCTTATATTTTAGCTCAAATACTGGAAATTGTATGCCAAGGTAGAACATCTGATAAAAATCACAAAACACAGGGGAATAACTACTGTGCTGTTCTTTCAGATTTCAGAAGCTGTAAGAACTGTAACATTCAAAATTCAGCTACAAAATTTTATGAAAAAGTAACTACACTTTGGCCTTAGTGACAGTAGGTGGGAGTATTTCTATTTTCCAAATCAACACAGAGAACTTTCACTTGGGGTACAAATACATTTTCCTTCTGGTTTTCAAGTGACCAAATTTAATAGATAGATAGCTAAATTATTTTTTTAAATTAAAAACAAAAAATACTTTTCCAACAATAACCAAAGGGAAGTCCATTTGCTAACTCTACGGCATTTTTTTTTTCTCTTCTAATGCATATTTGTCTTTTCCAACTATTTACCTCCATTCTAGATCACTGAAATGTTCACCTTCACACCACTTGCATAAATCAGTTTGTACGAATGAGTTTTCACCCTGGCTCAGTTAATACCTTCTGTCTTCAGGCATGCCCTTATGCAAATCTGACAGTCAAGCAAATTGTCACATGATATTATTAAGAAATGTTACAACAAAATATTTTATTTAGCCTGGGAATGTTTTCCAAATCCAGATCTCATGCACATCTTAGCCATGCTCCAAAACCATAGAATATGTAAAGCAATTGTGCTTCTTGACAAAAAACAACCAAGAAGTCAAAAAGATATTGGAAAAAAAAATGATACATACCTGAATTACAAGGCAGTTAAAAATGAACTGCATAAGAAAACAAAGTAGAACTGTTGCTATTTGAGCAATTGACTTATTTATTTCTAGACTGACATAGAAGATAAAAAACAAAATTTGCCATGAAATTTTTGAACCAGTCTTTAACTGATGCTTACCGCCATTGCAGCATTGTCACTGCTTCTTGCAATCTCAGCTGCCTTTTCAAGTATCTGCAAAAGGTTTTATTTAATACATTAGATTTAAAACCAAATCTGACTGCTTTGAAAGAATAAATATTATAGAAATAAAGCAGATGAGGAATTTTGCTGTCTTTTATTTATTATTATTTTTACTATATATATTACTATTATTTTGTATATACAGTAGTATAACATGGACTTCTATGATTTGTCCCTTTTCTAATCTGCAGGACTATGGAGATAGGGAATAGGAGTGTTCATGATTACCTCAATTTTCTTCTTCCTCATCACTTCAGGACTAAATGTTCTTCCTGATAGCATCTTGGTTTCAGATTCTTTTTCCATTTCCTCCTTATTTCTCAGTATAGTAAACCAATCCCTCATCTCTAAATCAGCCTTTGCTTTCTCATCTCCACTTCTGTTATTTTTGAGGGCACTGCTTTCATGGGTCATACCTGTTACGCATGAAGCCATACTTCTAGCCCTCTCAGTATGAATCCACCAACTTAGACCTTTCATTATTCTCTCCAATTGCCATGTGATCTCAATCAGCATTTCCAGTTACATGTTTAAATCCAGGATCTTCCCTTGTGTAATGTGATGAACTACTAGCTTCCAACAATAACCCATATAATGATAAAGTGGATATTCCATCAAGCTCTCAAGCACCAGTTAACATACAGCAACTCTCTGCAGCAAGGACTGCTACTTTTGTTAACTGTAAAGCAACATTTTCCCAGAAGCTTAGCTCCGAGTTACTCGTGATCCTTTTTTTCTTTGCCTTTTGAACATTGTACTTTGGTTTTGAGGTTCATGTACTAAATCACAATGGGTAGTTTAGTACTGAGATCTAAATACAGTCCATCAATTATTTCCTGCACGCTACTTCAGCCCAGAGGTGTGTTAGAATGAGTCCCTAAGTTCATTAGGCCAGCTGAAGTGGTCAGGGTAGTGTATCTACAGTTGCCAGATGCTGCCACTTTGAGGAACAATACATAAAATGAAGTATCAGCTATGAAATAACTTTTATGGAATGCAACCAGCTCCTTTCTATCAGAGTTCTGCTGCTCTCATCACCCAGGAATAACACCACCAAACTTATATTCAGCAAGATTTGTATTGTCTTTACTCAGACAATGTGAGAAACAACAAAAGACCATGATAATCATAGCATAAATACTCAGCAACTAAAATCTGTACAAAGGTGTAGTAACGTGTTTTATTTCTGATCCAATATGAAATGCTTATTAACTTAACGTAAGACATCTGTTACTTGGATACAAAGCTTGTTCACATACTCTGCCTGAAACCATGCATAAACAAAGCCACAATATCCTAATTCTCCGAAGCTTGCCTCCTTACACTAGAAGAGTTGCTCTGTTTGAAAACAAACCTTCAAAGTTTTTGCAAGTTCAGCTTTGCTCAACTGAACTACAAGCCCCTCAGTGCATCATTAACCAGCCCAATATACAGCTCCTGCATTAGACAACATTTTTCTTCTCAATTGTCAAGGCACTTTAGCTCACTCAGCCCCATACAGCTGTTCACTGCAAGGAGACTGACACTATGGGCAAGAAGATTCACCCATTTTTTGCACCTTACGTTTCTTAAAATAGAAGACTGGCATTTGATCCTCTGTTTTCTTGGCAGAAACAAGCAACAAGACTGGGAAAATTGGTAGCAGTCATGCACCAAGCAAGTCTAATCTAGATAATTTTGAATAACAGATTCTCAGCTATATGATTCAAGCACCTATGGTGTTATTCCTGATTCAACAGGACTTTCACCCAGAGTATCTTTCAGAGATTGGATATCTTACCCTATTTTCCATGGGAGAAATTTCAGTATACCTACAGAAATGGCATGAATTGTTCAAGAGTATACAGCTTTGATTTGTCCATTGATACTGCAAAAGTTACTACTTGTAACTCCCTAGAGTTACAAAGAAATTTCTTGAAAAAATAAGAACTGCTAAAAAATGGCTAAAACGAAAAAAAAACCAACCAAACACATTTTTTAGCTTTTCCTCAAAGTTGAATGCTTTCAATTAATGTTTCGTGACCAGCTCTGCAATCACTTTGTAATGATGCTCTAGCATTTTCCTCTTTCTGATAAATGAGATTTCTGTGGTACAGTTCAAGAAGGGGGCAGTCACAGAATAAATAATGCCAGCAGCCAAATGGATGTAAGTTACGAGGGATGTTGAAGATCATCAGGCACTACCTTACTGTCAGTACATCAGTAAAATCTTCTGTCTGTATTCATCCCAGCATTTTATCATACCAAATATTCGGTACAGCAGATACAAATGGCAGGAACAATAGAGCCAGAACATACATGCAATTACTTAAGAAATATACTTACACATACCATAGCTGTAATGTGCACATGAAAGCAGTGTATTTATTTTACAAATTATATACATATAGCGTAATAAGCAAAAAACTAGAAAGAATTACAAATGAGCCAATAAAAAACCAGACTAAAATAAGTCTAGTATGAAGAGTAAACTGGTCAAAGATAATTAAGAAGGAAATTAGTCAGTCCTAAGTTTTAGCTCTTAAGTCATTTCCAATATCGTTTTAATGCAAGTGGTGTGCCAAAAAGAAGGGAAAAACAAAACAAACACAAAAAATCAACCCCAAATCAATCCAAACCCCCTTATTGTGTTATTTGGTTTCATTTTGATGAACATTAAACCCCAAATCCCTCTTTGATCAATTTGATAAAGCTAGGTGGTTTCTTTTTTGTTCACATCCCTGAACAGATGCAAAAACATAAATGGAAAGGAAAACAAAATAAGACATTTTCTCTAAGGGGTTACTAACTCCCTAAACCAAAATTCAGACTACTGTGTGTATATATAAAATCTTTTTTTTTTTTTTTTAATTTGTTGATTTGTGACCAACTGGTTACCTACTGATCACACTACAGGCATTACCACATGCATTTCAAATACACATTTACTTTTTAGACAGACATTCTTATCCCTACCTGTAGAAAAAAGCACAGTAACTTAAGTGGATTAGTTCAAAAGCAGGACTTGAGAATTATTTTCATACAGTATTAAGAGTCTATTTATCCTTAAAAGGATTTTAGCTCAGAAAGAACTGTCCTAAGGAGTGGGTAACAGACATTTGTAAAACAAATAACTGATCTTTATGGATCCCCAGCAAGCACAGCTTGAAGGTTTCCAGAGTGGCAGATGAATTTAACTTTCAGTAAAATCACCGTTATGGGAAACTAATTATGTCTCTGACTCTCAAGAGACTATGTACAGAGTATTTTTTAAAATATACCTCTTCAGAATACTATCTGAACACTGTAAAGTCAGAGCACTGGCATTGTCAGGTAGTGCAAGTTTAAAAATCTGCAGTATGATACCCTCACTAAAAGCAAGTAGGGAGTTCAGCTGAAAATGCAGTGCTGAAAGAAGAAATAGCTATTTACATATAAGGATTATTGAGTGCTCTTCATGTCACATCTTACCTTATCAAAGGGAGGGTAATGGATAGGCTGTTTTGAATATTCCTGAAATCTAATGTGCAAAGCTGTTGCATTTTCAGTGTAAGGGTTAGTCTGGACAGTTCCCATTGGATTTAACATTTCTTCAAGTTCCTCTGAAACATTATGCAGAAAAATGAGCATTACAGGCCAAGCATGCATTAAAATGGAATGGCAAAGATGTTTAAGAAGCTGCTTACTGCACACAACAGAGAGAAGCATGTTTTGCTGCAGAGTGCTTCTCCTGCAACATGCAGCACCCCCCACAGGAACCACCCATACCTCTAACATTTTACGTTTCCAAATGTAAAAGCATCACCAAATGAGAAAATTATTTTCTATTTCCAGAATAAACCTAACAGTCAAGAGTAGCTGAGATATTCCTGTACTTAACTCCACCCCAGTATACATACTGCTTCTATATCAAATAGTATCGAAAAAAGAAAAAATGTTAAGCCAGATTTCTTTCAGCACTACAGCCAAGGTGATACAAGGTGTCTCAGGATAGAATGAAGGATGACATGGAGATTTCAGATACTTTTACTAATCAATCAGGGAATTAAGACATTAAAAAGAAATCATGTTTTTTGCTGATGAAAATATTGTCACATACAATACAGTTTATCTGTTTAGTTTAGGAAGCATAGCACAGGGAAGAAAATGAAACAAAATGTATCTTAACAACAGGTAACTTTAGATATAAATATGCAACTATTTGTATGTGATTTTCCTTTCATAACAGATAGAACTTTGAGTACTATTTCCAAGCAGATTCTTAATCATTCCTGATACACAATACTTTCAAGAAAGACATTAATACGTTATATTTTTATATATATATATGTAGTAAAGAGATTATGGCAGGAGAATTCAACATGAATACAGTAAATATTCTACTGTTTGATACTACTCTTCTTTAGACTTCTAAGTATTTAAAGTCTAAATCGTACAAGTTAAACTTTACCAGGGAATGATGACCAGCTGTGCAGTACCAGTTCTCCATTCTTCAACTGTCCTTTATAATCAAATACCATGGTATTTACCCAGGCTACAGGATAATGCTGTTAGAAGAAAATGTTTTTACACAGAAACTAAGATGCCAGTCAACATTACTATACAGCAAGCACTACAAAGTAAGTAAAATTGAGACTGTTGTGGTGGTTTGGTTTGTTTGTTTGTGTTTTGTTTTTTTTTTAAATGGTGACATCTTTCAGGAATTCAGTTAAACACCTGCAGTTTTCAGTTTTCAGTAGGTACTCCAGTACCTCTCTGGACAGTAAGATTTCATTTTATGGGTGCCACTATGCAAGTGTGGAAAAACATACCTCCCTGAAAGTGAGCCCTTCCCTGAATGTGAGCTTAGATGCTGATTTTTTTTCCATCTTTTCCCAATCACAATCATCTTGAGTTCTGAACAAAACTGATGTTTTAAAATAAATTCTTGAAATTAGCCATTTGCCAACTGGCTTGCGATCAAAATTTTCATGCCTTTTTCAGCATCTGAGAAATATGAACATCTTTTTCTTTTTTTTTCCTACAAAGATATGCTATTCTTAACACATAGGCTCTTTTTTGTTTGTTTTCATTTTGCATTCTTGAACACTGAAGTGAGGACAATGAACAATTTCCAAATACTCACTTCAATCTAATTCAGAGGTATACTCAAGAAAAACAAATGAAACAATTACCACTTTTCCTGCTTTTCTAATGGTTTGGTATTTGGAAGGATTCATTGCCTTTGTTGACTTTTTAGTTTTCATCTTATCCATCACAGCATAAACTGCAAAGCAGAGCCTTGCCATTCTTGGTAGATCACAGACATTTATTTCAAACTCTAGTTTTTCATTCCAAACATGGTCGCTTCTCCCACATATTTCTGTGCTTACAATAGTTTTACAAAGCAGCTCTGTACCATGGAAAAGACCAGCCCTAACATGAACCTGTAATAAAGAAATAAGAAATTTTAAGCTTACCACAGAACCTACAGAATTCTGCATAGAATATTATAAAGAACATATATACATTTCATCAGTATTTCTATCTTAAAAGAAATGCTAATTTTGAAGTTTTAAAATTAATGAAACAATTTTTAAAAACACTTTTATTTTGCTATTCACATTCCTGGCCAAATAAAATATATTTATTTAAATAATGTTGGCTACTAACATTTTTCAGTACTGTATAATTATATACCACACATGACTAACAATAATCAACTTGCAGTAATAAGTAAAATACATGGCTATTCAAATACTTCCAATTTAACACACCTAACACACAAGGAAATAAGAAATCAAAATTCCTGTTTATTACATTAATAGGGTATTTTTATTTCCCTGAAATTAAAGATTGCAGCCTTATATTCTTCAAGAAAATGAGTCACTGATGTCAGAGAACTGATAAAAATATTCCAGTTAATAACCTTCTTATAGCAGTTCACCAGATGGTCCTTTATTAGCTCATTTGGAGATTCATTGTATGTTCAACTGATTTGTGGATTTAAATATAGTTTATGGAAATAATATTACATCTAGTGTATTATCTTCTTATGCATTAGCACAATTATAACATTTATGTAAATAATTTTTATAAAATTATTTAAATTTACATTTGCATTATTTTGGGTATTGCTCTTTTGATTTTCTATCATCTGAGATATATATCATATATATAGATATAGATATACACACATACATTCACACCACCAGATTTCCCTGTCTTTTCTTTCACTTTGTAAATAGAAAAAGCAGAGGTAATCAAGTAAAATTTGACAGTAACATAGCACTGTATTGTTGGAACACACTGGTATTTTTCTTGCATTTTGCCAATTCTATTGATGTAATGGATTGGATCCTAATAAATCCTGATTTTATTCTTTCATTTTGACACTCCCCTTTTACCCATGATGTACTCAGTGCAGCCAAAGAGCAAGACACAAGAAAAGCATTTTCAAAATGTCATGTTTTTAGAAACTTGGGTGACAGCTGAATGAAGCCACTTGTGCTCTAGGTGAAAATAGTTAACCCAGGTCACATTAGTGGAGTGTCACCCATCTGACAAATGTTTTGTTTCCCACTATAAACACTGCATTTATGAACCATGTTAGTGGTATCAGCAAACATTGATTAATATTGGCTTGATCCAAAGTGTGATGAAACTAAAACAACAACAGCAGTAAAATTAAACAGTTTTAGAATCAGGACTAAGAAAAAATAAAATCAACAAAATGTTCACAACAGTAACAATTCCATAATAGTGTGACAAACAACACAGGCAAACATGCACAAGCCTGCAAGATTACTACATGCATTTGTGTTCTTGGGTGACTACAGGACTTTAAACTTTTCCAATATTAAATATTAGTCAAAATAATAAATCATACTTAGGTAAGTGCCCACAGGCAGCAATATCAAAGAACTATCAAATTTTCCTATTTCTCCTCAGGCTTACAATGTATTTTCTTTTTTCCCTAAAAGCACACCAAAATTAAACAAAATTCACTTCTTTTAAGTGTGTGTGTGGGGTGAGGGGGGAAGAGAACAAACTTAACCACAATTTGATGGTGTGGTGCTTCTAGAATACACCTCTCCCTTCACTTTACTTTTTAAAACTTCAAGAGTCTACTGAATGTAGATTTAAGAAGATATTATAACTACCTAAATAACAGCTTAGACAAAGAAAAGGGGAAAATGTGTTTTTGCAGTCATCTATTCCCGCAGCAAGAGTGCCTCAGGTAGTAAAATCGTAACTACAGCTCATTCAGCTATGTTGCAAGATGTAGTATTGCTGATATACAAGAAATATGTAACAATAGTTTTGACAGAAAAAAAAAAAGAATGACACCTGAGAATAGCAAACCTCAATGGCTAATTAAATTTATTTCTAATCTACACGACTGTCTATTATAATTTATTGATTGCCAAACAAAATAAAGGAAATTAATGCTGCTTGATCTCACAGGCAAGTGGCTTGTAAGGTCTTAAAGTAGTTGTGAAATAAATTTCCATTTGTTAACAACTTGTGGTCTGTAAAACAGTCAGTATCTCAGTCACGTACATTTTTACAGGAAGTGATACTGCAGCTTTTTTTTTTTGTGTTCAGCTTGTTTAGGAAATATAAGAGATTGCACAGAAGCAAGCAGTCCATGTTTAGACACACAGAGAATATATTCTGGACTAAAAAAATACCTTACTTTACACTGAGAACTATTTATTTAATATTCAATCTTTTTCTGTTTGTCAGATGCTTCTGGCAGTTTAGTTTGAATAAGATTATCTTATGTCAGTATCAGTACTTTACAGATACCATCTTTAAAAACATCCAATACATATGAATGTTTGTGGCATATTGTCTGCCAATACTGGCAGTAATGCATATATCCAGCTTCAGACAATAGAGTCTATTTAACAATAAAGCAAGATTTTAACCATTACTACCAATATAACTGGGAATAACTAAAAATGCTTACACTTTTATTTATATGAAATATGTATAATTTTGAATTCAGTAAACACAGAAAATCATTAAAATAATGAAAAAAGCATCTTGTGATACTAGACATAGTTACTTACTTTGGCATTTTCTTCTGTATTTAGTCTATTACCCTTTAACAGAATAATCCTGAAAGGGTTGGAAATATCCCATATGCTCTGAGAAGGGAAACACAGATACAAGTTAATTGTTAATCTATGTAGCTAACATATTGAGACCTATTTTATAAGTTAAGCATTTTAAGCAAAAGTCATATGTACAATCTAAAAGAGATGAATAACTACAAAAGCAGATCGTAACTAAAAGATGCTCTAAAGAAAAAAAAATGTTCGCAAAAACAGCTGGAAAGGAGGTAAGAAAACACATTGAGTACTACTTGCTGACAATTCAGAATTACTCTTCACATTCCTTGTTCAATCAGAGCATATACAGTAGGTAACAGGGCAAGGTATGGCCACATTTCTTAGAATAACAGTGTGTAAAGGTAACCTTGCTATGAGTTCAGCAATAAAAGAAGCACCATGATAAAGTTAGGGCACAAAAACTGACATCATAGAAGGGGCAACAGCACACAAGATACCTGGGCTAACACAGATGATCACATATCACTATGGCCCAAGATAGTGGAGCCTACACATCTCACTGAAGCTGGAGAATCCAGGTTCTCTGCAACAACTTCTCCAGTTGTCAGTAACAGATTATTACCAGCTCTTCTGGATTAAGATTAAAAGAAGAATTGATAGCAATGGAAAGGAGACGGTAGGGAAAGAAGGAGGATGGGTAAAACAAGGGCAGGTAAGATGTTTCCCAACAGCCTCAAGGTGTGCTGTTTCTGATGTAAACTTTCTAACAATCGACAGGCTCCAAGCAGCCTCAGGTGGCCTACACTTAATGAAAAGCAGTAGCCATAGCACAAATCTCAGACATACTGATTGGTATTCTACAAGTCACTGCTCCTTTTGGGTATTAGTCTCTGTATCAACTTACAGTTGTTGTTCTTGGTTTTTTTGGTGGCAGAGGAAGAGGAAAGTTGGATGATTTTCGATTTATGGCAGCTTCCATGGCAATCATCTCCTGCTCACAAATTTTCTTTATGGTGCAACACTCAATAAGAGTCAGCTGAGGCAGAGTCCTGTTCATCACACAGTTGCGTATATACTAAAAGCAGATAGAATACAGTTGTTAATAGTGAGATTATTTCTACAGCAACTTGCAAATCAAAGAAACAAACAGTACATTACAAAGATACAATCAGAGAAGAATGCAGCCTTGAGGAGGAAGTCTATTCCTACTCAACATATCTGACCATCCACTAGCACAGGAAACAAGGGCAAATCATGTCCAAGACACCAAAGAACTGTTATACTAAAGTCCAAAGGGCTTTATGTACCTGAAACTGAATTAACGGATGATCACCAAAAACATATTCTAGCCTTCCACTAACTTGCAGCACATAATCAGCAGGATCAATTTCCTCATCTTTCTTTCCATGTATAGTCAAACGTTTTCGGATTGCCAGCTCATTCAGTTTGATGGGATTCATGTTAGGAGACACCTGAAAACTAAATACATCCTGACAAAACACAAATTGGAACACTGAATGTCAAACTTGTCACAGTCAGAGGTACAAGCCTGAAATAATAGCATGAACAATAGAATAGGTACAAATACTTAACTGTTAAAACCAGTCTATCTTAACACTTTTTATTAGTCTCTGCATCACCAGTACAGAGTGAGTCCCCCTAAAAGCTGCAAAATTATAAATTCCCAAACTCTTATACTATTAGAAATAAACCTTTAAGAACACAGATCTTTATCTAATTGATTCAGCAGTGGTTTAAAGGCTTCTAGACCAGGATATTGATCTAGAAGCTTGTGGTCTAGAATGTGCATGAGGGCAACAATAAATCATGCATATATTACAAAGTATTTGGCAGTATTTTATGTGCTGATTTTTCTTTCTGGCCACTAGCAAGTTATACTCAGAAGAAAAAGGAAGCTTCAATCTATAATGTAGAAGAAATGGATAATGTTATTTATATACAAAACCACCACCTTATTTAAATGAGTGCAGACAAACCAGGCAGCAACCAATAACTACATGCTACAATGCTACAGCATTCTGAAAACAATATATATGCATTTTCCAATAAATGTTGTAATCAAACTGTCAGAGGCTACCTACATATTTCTAAAGTATCTGTAATTTTTATGGCTTCTAGAAAGGTAAAGTTAAGAAATTACTTTCTTTCAAAAAATTAAAAGGAAAAGGTTTAAATTCATTTAAAATTTCTAATGTAAAAGGTCTTCTGTGAAATGCTTAGTCTACCTTAATCTACCCCATTATTTGGCACACAATTATTTGCAAAGGTTGATTCAGTGATCTCTGGGGTTTTGCTCTGATTTTTTTATTTACATATACACATTCCTGAAGATATATGCATTCTCAAAGCGGACATTTACATGTGTGAAGTGTTGTCTGGGTTACATTTTTTTGAGCTGTACTTTATTTATATAGAAGTTTAGTGGCAAGAGGCTAAGTTGCCCTGATGGAAATACCCAACTCTCTAAAGTCAGGCAAAATTAATCCTATATTTTCAATGTTTCCACACAGCTCAAAACAGGTTCCCCTATCAGAAAGCTGCAAAACACCAAAGGCTTTCTGCTCCTGTCATAACTAGTAGTTGGGTAAACAGGGGACAACACTTTTTCTTCCCAGGAAGCCACTGCTCTATGACACAGTCACCTTCCTTCCAAATTGTAGGTCTTTATATATGTGCATTGCAGGTCAATCTCTTTCTCTTGCTCCAGAGGCAGTTAGGCAGCTTTTACAGCTCACCCACACATCCTAGACAAAGACTATTTTAACATTCCTTTATCTCAATCCTGAAGCGTTCCCACTGGAAGAACACAATGGTCCTCACACCTTCCTACTGAATTCTCCTGATGTAGTTCTAGTGCTCAGCGCAAGTACTAAAGGCTGGTTTTTTTTTAACGGCTCTAAAAAGCCAGATTTGAACTGTTAATTGCTCAGAAAGTCAGAACTGGCAGCAGAAGTATTTGAAACAAGTCCTCCATTAAGCCAAAGAGAAAATGGAAAAGGTTTTGTCATAAAAACACCTATGCATTCAACATCAGCCAGTGTTCAAATTTAGTATTCATTTAGTGTTTCCAGATTCATATATGACTTTACCATTTTGGATTTTTTGAAAGGTAAAAAGAAATAGCATCAGAAATACAAACTGTTAAAATCAGCTGAACCATTATATAATCAGTATCTAGCTCCTGAGTCAAAATGGACATCAAATAGCCTTACATACAGATTTGCACACTTGTGAGATTTTAAGGTTTCCAATGTTGATCCCTCACTGTTATCCAAGGAAACAGAAGTGCAAAGATGAATAATGGGAATGTTGGACTCAAAATCATAGCAACTTCAACATTAAATAAAAAAACAAAACACAACAACAACAAAAAACCCCACAACAAACAAACAAACAAACAAAAACTCAAAAAAACCCCAGAACCTAAATAATTTTAGGCAGAAATTAAACGGGTTTATTTTAAGAACAATTATGGATTTGTTAGCTGAAACAAAAAGGCAGCTCTGAGTCTCAGCTAGCATTCTATTTGTCTATATCCAAGTCTAGCATAGGGAATACTAATGCCTTTTTTTAAAAAAAACCCAAAACATAACACTCAACTTAATGAGCACATCAACCCCAAATATGTTCAACAATGAATCACAAACAGAAAAGTGTGTTGAATATGGTGCCTTCCAATTCACCAGCATTCTCTGGCTAAAACTGAAAGCAATGGGTGCAAGTTGGAGCACAAGAGGTTTAGGGTCAACACAAGAAAGAACTTTTTCTCAGTGAGGGTGACAG
>JANHGL010025733.1:0-15442 GCA_024611195.1 Ceyx melanurus
TTCTTTTTTCCTTCTTTCTTTTTTCCTTCTTTCTTTTTTCCTTCTTTCTTTTTTCCTTCTTTCTTTTTTCCTTCTTTTTTCCCTTCTCCTCCTTCATTCTCTTCCCCCTTCTCCTTCCCTTCCCTGTTCTCTTTGCAGGCATTGGTTTCTCCTAGTTGTTGTCAAGTGCTGATTTAAATGCTGTTATCTTGGTCTTGTCCTAAATACCTATTTTTAATTTGTGATATTTGCTATTCTTCCTGCCTTTTTTTTTGGTGCTTTTTATTTCAGAGTAATAAAACTGGGCAAGATCTATGAGGAGGTGGAGTTGAGAACTGTGCTCCAGTTGGATGTGTTTGAGGGCCATGGTTTAGGGGTGAACTTTGCAGAGCAGGGTTCATGGTTGCACTGGATGATCCCAAGGGGCTTTCCCACCCTGATTAGTTCTGTGACTCTCATGCAGTGTGTGGGGCAATAAATACAACCACTTCTGCAGCCTCCAGAATCCATCGAGTTTCACTGCACCCCAGGTGGAAAACTGGGCTGCTCTTGGTGGGGCTGATCTCCCTGCCTGCTTCAGTGGCTGCTGTGTGTCTGCTCCCTGCAGGCTGTCAAGGTTTGTGGTGTCTGTGAGGTCGTGGGCCAGCAGACATTTCCACCACCAAGACCAAAGGCCTGATTCCTTCCTGGAACGTATCCGAGGCCCAGAGCTGGTGGAGGTCTCCAGCAGGCAAAGCAACATCCGCTCCTTCCTGGCTCTCCATCACAGACCTGGGGCAGCAAACAGGTAAGAACTGACCACAGATGCCTGAGGTGATGGGCTTTTCTTGGCATGAGGAGGTCAGTTTTGATGGTTTGCCAGAACTGGGGTTTTATTCTCTGCTACTTGTGCAACTCGTTGTGGCTGAACTCTCCTCCAGGGAGGATGAATCCCTTTCTGTTTCAGCAGTCCCAAGATGTTGCTTGTGGCTTTTCAGGGCACAAATGTGATGCACATGACCTCTGAGGCAAGGTGCAGAAAGTGTGATAGCTTAGAGCTGCTCAGCTGCTGACATTGCAGAAAGTTTCTGATGCAGAAATGAGCAGATCTTTTGGCTCCTGATTTTCACTTAATAGCAAATACTCTGGAAGGCAGGATCACTCTGATTTTTTCCCCCAATAAAACAGAGGCTTGCAAGAGAAACCTTTCTGGATTTCCAGTCTTTGGCCTTTATGAATTATTATTTATCAAGATATGATACAGGGTTTTAAGTTTAATGGTGGCTGAAGGAGAAAATAACATCCCAAGGCAAAAGTTTTGCATAGCAAAAGGTTGCTTCAGGCAACTCATAAACTGATTTTCTTCAAGATTTCAGCTGGTAATTCAGATTAAAGCAAGAACTTTTGAAGGGCTGTGCCTGATACAGGCTACTTTGATTTGTCGTGGCCCAGCACAGCTTTATTATCTTCACTTGGATCTACTCCTTAGAAATGAAGCTGAAAACCAAATTTTCTTGCATTAGCCAGGCTGCTGTCTGATTTTTCAGACAGCTGAATCCATGGCCACTGCAGATTTGAACCAGTTAGAGAGGGCACCATTGCTCCTGGGCCAACAAACCTCTTTCTGAGGCTATTAAAACTGAATTTGGGGGGGTATCCATCCTTGCCACCTCAGTTTACACTGTTCCCACGTGCCAGCTCTGTCATGAAGGCTGAATTCTGCAGCAGTGGGGGTAGGTAGGGAGCTAGTAGTGAGGCAGGGAGTAAGTAGGTGGTAGGCAGGTAGTAGGGAGGTAGGTATGCACATTACTTATCCACAAGCCTTGACACTGCATCTGTGAAGAAGACTGGCAGGGATTAAAACCAGCTTGAAATAGCAGCCAAACCAGCAGAGGGCTAAAAATAGGGAGGTGCATGTTGTCCTGCACTAATAAGCCTGAGAACAAGCTTTGGCCATCAGCTCTGCTCCTGAACGTGTCTGCCAAGCATGTGGGAAACAGAAACTGGTGCCTTGCAAGGGTTATGCAAAGGGGGGATTAGCACAGGAGTCAAAGTTGACCTTTCTAATCTTCTCAGTGCCCCTGGGAGGAGAGAGCAAGGTGGGTGAGATGCCAACTGCCTTCCCCTCTTTCTTGTGTTTTATTTAACTTGCTGCAGCCACTGGCCCCTGGCCAGGTTCAATGTCAACTACAGCAACAACACCAACGAGGAGTAAGTACTGAGAGCTTCCAAACACCTGCCTGCTGCTCTCCTTTGCCCCTTCCCAGCCTACTAGCAGCTGTAGTCTAAACTCCTTATCTCCCCCTAAGCCTTGCCTAAGAATATTTAGTTTCATTATAGAGAAAAGATTTAGTTTTCTTAGCACGAGCAGCATCCTTAGTGCTCCCTGTCAACTTCTTCTTGTCTGAAGCCACCCTTAGCTCTCAAGGAGTGGGTTTTAGGAAGCATTTAGTCCCTGCCTCCTCTCATGCAGCTGGCTGATTTTTCTGCACTGCCACTTGAGTTATTCACTCTTCAGTGTTTGGATGAGATCCCTCTGGTGAGTGCCCAGTAGTAATTTCCCCCCTTTTAACAGTCCCTTTTAGGTTGGCCAATGAGAAGCTGCCCCAGGACACCCAGAATCCCCTCCTGTGTGCAGCCTACATGGAACTGACCCATCTTTTTGATCCATGTGTTTAATTTCAGCAGGTACTGGTGGTGCAGATGTAGAGAGGAGTGTCAGGCAGCACAGTGAGGCTTGCATTGCAGCAGCAGCTCTGTCAGAAGCTGTCCTTGGGAGTCTTGCTTTCTCTGTTTGACAAGGTATTTCACAGTGGTACACTGAGGAGAGATCTCTTAGGAAGGTGAAGAGCTCCTGTGATGTCAAAATCACTCAACACCAACCTTTGTTGCATCTCTCCTGAAGAGACTTTGTGGTTCACTTTGCATCTTCCCCCTGCTCCTGCTGCCAGGCCAGGGGGGCAGTGACAGAGCAGCTTGGTGGGCACCTGGCACCCAGTCACCCCAGACAGAAAAATGCAGCATTTTAGTTCAAAGCTCAAAACCTGGAGCCTAACCTGCTAGGCAGGGCCCAAAGGACTGATTAGGATGGAAATACTCCTCTCTTGCTCTGTTTCTGACAGTGACTCATGTACCTTGGGCACAGCTTTCATCCTTCCAGTGGTTCCTTGCTTGGGAAATGAAGCCAGCACCTTTCTGTCTCCCCGTCTGCCAGGCTGAAACACTCCTGGCTTGCAAAGGATTTGACAGGCAGGGAATGCAAAACACTTGACTCATTCCAAGGCTGTGCCAGTGTTGTAGTGAGGTCTTTCTGAAGCTATGGGGGTTTCATTATGCTTAAGACCTAAGTGGGCAACTTCCAAGTCTTTGTGGTCAACTTTTGAGTGATTTCCAGTGCCTCCAAGGAGCTGGGAGTATGATAAATGGGATTTGCCACGACAGAAAGATGAACAGAGGCCAGAGAGGTGGAAGAATCTGACTTCAGACAGATACCTGTAGTTGACAGATGAGTTTGTAGTTCTCTGGCCAGAGAAAAAGAATGATTGGCATTAGGTGCTGTGTAAAATAATGTTGGTTTGGGTATTTTTTCTCTTGGATTTGTCAGATTCTTCCCTCCAGAGTCTCATAGAATCAGCAGATCCCTCCTGTAGATGTTGCAGAGATACTGAAGAGTGGTGCCAGCTTGGCATGAAAATGATATGAAATGAAATTAATTAAATGAATGAAAACCTGCCTGGTACACTGATGCCTGGAGAGGTCAAGGAAGGTGTGGGCAACTCATGCACAAAATCAGCCAGCTGCTTACCTGATGGGAGTGTGTTGGTGGTGCCAGTTTGAGAGGCCTCAAGCTGTAGATTTTTCCCAGTTAGATCCCTGTCCTACCCTGTGTGGTTTCCTGTACCCTAAACATTGACCCTCTCCCTTCACTGTTAGAGCATCAGTCATATTGCTGAGCCTTATGTTATGTTGTGCAGCAAAAAGGAAGAAAAGAAAGAGGTTAAAGAGGAGAAAAAAGAGGAAAAGAAGGAGGAAAAGAAAGAGGAAAAGAAGGAAGAAAAGAAAGATGACAAAAAAGATGACAAAAAAGATGATAAAAAAAAAGAAGAGTAAGTATGAAGAATGAGAGTGTGCTTGTTACACACCCCACACCACAGAGCACTGGGTGGCATTTCACACCAACACTTGCACTTGGTTTTTGTTTTAGTGTTTTAGTTCTAGCCACACCATGTAGGTCTGGATGTACACACAGAGTCTTACCTGTATACACATCTGTTGGAATATATTTGTGATTTACTTGTTCAAAGCTCTTCCAAAGTTGGGCCAAGCAAATAACCAGAGGATTTCTGTTGGGATGAAGCAATCTGCATGGGTATTTCTCTTCTTGGGCAGCTATGAGATGAGCAGCCTGCAGAAGAGGGAGATGCAGCAAAGCACTTGATGACATTTCCAGTGTCAAACTCTGTGCTTTCCTTTCCAGGAAGAAAAAAGACATCTTTGTGGTAGACCCTTCAAGCAATCTTTACTACAACTGGCTGACCATCATTGCAGCACCTGTGTTCTACAACTGGTGTATGCTAGTCTGCAGGTAGGGGTTGGTGCTCATGATCATTTTAGGTCCCACATTCAGTGTCTCAAGATGTTTCCAGTGTCAATCACCCTCTTGTTTCTCTGTTTCTAGAAGATGAGACAGTTCCTGTACCCTTAGGGCTACATGATGCACACACCACTGGGAATTGATGGTCTTTGTTTCTTATTTTGTTGTCTAAACAACAAGAGTTTCGGAGTTTTCTGTCTATATATATATATATTTTTTGTCTCTCTGTTTCTGCAGAGCCTGCTTCGATGAGCTGCAAGTCGACCACATTAAGTTATGGCTGTTCTTGGACTATGGCTCTGACATCATCTATGTTTTTGACATGTTTGTCAGGTTCAGGACAGGTGAGTCTCTCTTCTGGGGTTCCACAGTGATTTCAGACACATCATGGGGAGAAAAGCTGGGAAAAGAAATTCCCCTGAGCAGTGAAGCCACCCATCTCCAGCAGAACTTTGGTGCATGGTCTTGGGTCGGTGGAGCTGGTGCTGTCTCAGGCACAGCCTGGGCACAGCAGAGGTTGGGTGTTGCTCATGGTGTCATCTTTGGAGGGGGTTGGGAGAACTCACATGTGTGCAGGAGCTGGTTTCAGTGCCAGAAAATGTTTCCCAGTGTGTTCTATTTACTGGTACAGATGCATCCCAAAAATGTCCCTCAGAAAGGTCCAAACCCCACAGCAGTCATTATAAAAATGAGAGTTCCTTTCAATCTGGGAATTTTTTCTTCTTTTTAATCCTGCTGACAGCTTGACATTAATTACAGTTCATGAGAAGCTGTAAACATAATGACAAGACAGAGGCTAAAAAAGCTGTTGTCTTGGGAAGAACACAACTCAGGACAAGCCAGATTCTGAAACTTAGAATGCAATTTGGTTTGACAGGAAAATCCCTGGCAGACAGCAGCCTGAAGCACAGAGCTGCTGGTTTTGGGGTTCCACCTTCTGTGTGCAGGTCAGATGTCAGTTCCTGTGATGGGAAGGAACTGAGCAGGAACTGGGCATGCCCAGGCTGCCCAGAGAGGCTGTGGAGTCTCCTCTGGAGCCTTTCCATCCCCCCTGGATCTGTTCCTGTGTGGGCTGCCTCTGCTCTGGCAGGGGGTTGCACTCCAGCATCTCCAGAGCTCCCTCCCACCCTCCACGAGCCTGTGATTAAACAAATAGCTCTGAAACTTATCAGCAAGACTGAAATTAGCAATTAAATACTTTTAATTAAACAGGACAGCACTGATTGCAATGTTCCCCCCCAAGCCCTTTGGTGCCACTGAGGGCGTTTTTCTCCTAACGAGTGCCACTTGGTTGTTTTCCCTTCTCCAAAGGCTTCCTGGAGCAAGGCTTGCTAGTCAAGGACGAGAAGAAACTCCGGGACCATTACACCCAGACCGCCCAGTTCAAACTGGACGTGCTGTCCCTGGTGCCAACAGACCTGGCCTACCTGAAGCTGGGGCTGAACTACCCCGAGCTGAGGTTCAACCGCCTGCTGAGGATCTCCCGGCTCTTCGAGTTCTTCGACCGCACGGAAACCAGGACCAACTACCCCAACATGTTCCGCATCGGCAACCTGGTGCTCTACATCCTCATCATCATCCACTGGAACGCCTGCATCTACTTTGCCATCTCCAAGGTGATCGGGTTCGGGACGGACACCTGGGTGTACCCCAACGTGTCGGTGCCGGAGTACGCCCGGCTGTCCAGGAAATACATCTACAGCCTCTACTGGTCCACCCTGACGCTGACCACCATCGGGGAGACCCCGCCCCCGGTGAAGGATGAAGAGTATCTCTTCGTGGTCATTGACTTCCTGGTGGGAGTGCTGATCTTCGCCACCATCGTGGGCAACGTGGGCTCCATGATCTCCAACATGAACGCCTCCCGGGCGGAGTTCCAGGCCAAAGTGGATTCCATCAAACAGTACATGCACTTCAGGAAGGTGACCAAGGATTTGGAAGCCAGGGTCATCAAGTGGTTCGATTACCTCTGGACCAACAAGAAAACCGTGGATGAGAAGGAAGTCCTCAAGAACCTGCCCGACAAGCTGAAGGCTGAAATCGCCATCAACGTCCACTTGGACACGCTGAAGAAAGTCAGGATATTCCAGGATTGTGAGGCCGGGCTGCTCATCGAGCTGGTGCTGAAGCTGAAACCCACCGTCTTCAGCCCCGGGGACTACATCTGCAAGAAGGGGGACATTGGGAGGGAAATGTACATCATCAAAGAGGGCAAACTGGCCGTGGTGGCCGACGACGGCATAACCCAGTTTGTGGTGCTGAGCGACGGCAGCTACTTCGGCGAGATCAGCATCCTCAACATCAAAGGCAGCAAATCTGGCAACAGGAGGACGGCCAACATCCGCAGCATCGGCTACTCAGACCTCTTCTGCCTCTCTAAGGATGACCTGATGGAAGCCCTCACTGAATACCCAGAAGCCAAAAAGGCTCTGGAGGAGAAAGGGCGACAGATCCTGATGAAGGACAATCTGATCGACGAGGAGGCGGCGAAAGCAGGAGCTGATCCCAAAGACTTGGAGGAAAAGATAGAGAGACTGGAAACAGCTCTGGACACGCTGCAGACGAGGTTTGCCAGGCTGATGGCCGAGTACACCTCGTCTCAGCAGAAGGTGAAGCAGAGACTTGCCAGGGTGGAGACCAGAGTGAAAAAATACGGCAGTGGCACCTTATCAGTCGGAGAGGGGGAGGTGGAAAAAGAGGAGAAGAAGGAGTGATGGGATAGTGGGATCTCCTCACCTGTTGGAAGCACGTGAAAGCCATACATGAGACACAGACTTCTTTTTCTATGCACTGGAGAGAAATGGTTTTTAGCATTTTTAACTCAAGCTTGTAAATAGAAGACCGGTGCCTCCTTAGGGGGAGAGTGGGGCTGGCACTTGGGTACCTTTCTGTGTTGGGTTTCACTGGGGTCTCCCTCAGCACCTCTGCTGGGGGGGCCTCACTCCAAGTAGAAGGGGGTTGGGTCTTTACCAAGGGCTTAAAAATGCTCTGTGCTGGTGAAACGCATGGATGCACATCTGGGCTTCTCACGGGCTGGGGTCCTCACTGTGGGCACAGGGGCGGCACCCACCTGGCTGGTGTGGCTGTGCCACGGGGGGCCGGGTGATGGTTGAGTCTTGATTGGCTTTCTTAACGAGCTGAGAGAGCTGTGGCTGGCAGAGCAGCAGCACTTGCTCAATTCACCTCCTCTCTGGAATGGTCTGTAGGGGAGAGACCCTTTCCAGGCTTCTCTCCCTGCCACAGAGGGGGTTTCTCTAGGATTCCCCTGCTTGGAAGACCCTAGCTTGCTTTGTTTTCTTTTTTTCCCTTTTTCTGTCCTGTAGCTTTCCCTGAGTTACTTTTCTCCTCGGGTTCCTCCCTGACTTCAGCAGAGGCTGCTCAGCAGTGGGTGGCACAGAGGCTGGATCCTCCAGTGGCATCACATTACCATGGGCACTGCTCTGCCTCCTGATAGTCCTCAGCCCCAACTTAGGACCCCTGACGGGTTGGAAACCCACGGAGGGTGGCAGTGGAAGGAAAAGCAGCTGCTGCTTTGCTCCAGGGAGCACAACTGCTCTGGGCAAGGAGCTGCTCCCTCCAGAACACGACCACGGCTGAGGTCCAGGGCTTTGCCAGCAACACTGGGCAGAGACCATCAGGTGTCCACACATGGTCCATGTCCATACTGCTGTTACCATCAGCCTAGGAGCTGCCTAGACTTAGCTACCCACTGCAGGCTGGGTTGGAAGAGACCTCTGGAGCTCATCCAGTCCAGCTGCTGAGAGCAGGGCCATCTGCAGCTAGAGCAGGGTGCTCAGAGCCTCCTCAAGCCCCTCCTGGAATGGCTCCAGGGATGGGGGCTCCACCACCTCCCTGGGCAGCCTGGTCCAGTAGCCACCACTCTGGTGGTAACAAGAGCTCTCCCCTTGACCATAACTCTGGGTCTGGTTTTTCCCATGCCAGAAGAAAAAAAGAGAGTTATTTTGCTGCTACTGGCTTCAGTCACTTTCAAATCTTAAGCTTTTTGTTGGGATGAAATCACATCTTTGGAATCATCTCTGTAAGAGGATTTTTTCCCCCCTTTAATGTGGCTACAGCAGGTACATTAAAATATTTTAAGTAACATTCCAGCAGCTCTGTGTTTCCTCTCACCCAGCACATCCTGCTGGATTCAGCTGCTCATGACAGGCTTGGATAATGTCAATATTACATGGCCCAGAAAATCCTCAGCTGGAAGAGAGATCAGTCCAAGAGGGACTGGTGAGGTTCTCTCACCCCAGTGCAGCTGGCACAGGGATTTGGTCCCTGCCACCCCTCTCCTAGCTCTGTGGAGGGTGGCACAGCAGGGGTGGTGCCTTGGCCAGCAGAACTGGACTTGTGCACACACATCACCTGCCAGAAACACCCCCCCAGAGCACTGGGCAGTGCCAGGTGTGAGGGGCCTTCAACCCAACCCCACAAGAGAAGGAAGAGCCCTTCTTCCCAGGGGAGATGCTCCAGCCCCTTCACCATCCTCACAGCCTCCACAGGACTCTCTCCAGTAGATCCCTGATCCTCAAGGACACCCAGAGGAGAAAAGCACCAGCAGCAGCACCAGGCTGCACCCTGGGAGCCCTCACTCAGTCTCACTCAGAGGTATCTCAGTGACACCCACGTTTGAGGTAAGATTTTAAGAGCTTAAAGTGAAAGACATTTCAGGTTTGCCTGGAAAGCAGGAAAAAAATCCCCTTAAAATAGCATTTTTCCCCACTTGGACAAAAGTTTCAAGCAGCAGAAGACTGAGGGGAACTCCTGGAGGGCAGGAGAGCAGCCTGCAGCTCCAAAGACTTCCAAGATTTTCTTACCTGAACTTTTTACCAACTGCTGCTGCAGGACAATGAGCACATTTCTCACACTGCTGAGGAGAGAAATGTTCAGTACAGAGGCATTTGGGGGGACAGGCAGGAAATATTTCCATGGGAAATGCCATCAAATAGGAAGAAATTCCACCTTACCTGAAAAGGATTCCTTGACAAACAACTTAGGGTTTTAGAGGCCGGTAGGATTAGGTGTTTATTTTAATTTTAATGCTAAAAGGGAGACAAAAAAAAAAGCAAATTGACAACATCAACACTTCAGCTAGAGAACTTTGTATTGTCACCCCCTTCTGCTGCCTGCCCAGCTGTTGGATCTGCATAAAAACCCCCCTAACAACACAAATCCTCCACACTCCACTGGGCACAAGCACCACCCAGAGCTGCAACGGGATAAATTCCAGGGATACAGCTCCCAGTATTTCCCTGCCGACACTGAACATCCCACCCAGCAGCACCAGGGTGGGGTTCAGGTATCACAAAACACCTCAAGTCACTGTGGTCTCCTGTTTTGCCTCTTCCAGGCCAGAAGCCAGGCAGCAATTCTCCCTCCCCAGCGTGTTTTGGGATGGACAGGCTTCGATTTGGGAGGGGGGATGTGGCTGGACCCCACATTGCTACTGGTTCAGTGCTGGGGAGGTTCCTGTGCACCTGACACCCTCCAGTGCTGCTGTACTAGGGTGTTTTCTACTCACACAGTTGAACATCCAACTTACCAAAGTCAGGAAGGCATCTGGTGGCTTTTTTCACTGGACCCTGGGGAAAAAAAAGGGGTCTGGAAGGAAGCAGGGGAGGGTGTGTGCACAAGGGGTTGTAGTGACAGGACAAGGGGCAGTGGCTTGCAGCTGGAAAAGGGCAGATTGAGGTTGGACATCAGGAAAAAGTTCTTCACTCTGAGGGTGACAGACACTGGGGTGGGTTGGCCAGAGAGGTGCTGGAGGCCCCATCCCTGGAGACATCCCAGGCCAGGCTGAGGAGGCTCTGAGCAGCCTGAGCTAGGCAGAGATGTCCCTGCTGAGTGCAGGGGGTTGCACTGGATGCCCTTTGGAGCTCCCTCCCAACCCAACCCATTCTATGATTCTCTAAAAATAAGTTTTTATTCAGCATCAGTCACAACCACTTGTCTCTTTCTCTCACTAGAAAGAATTTATTGAACCACTCCTGCACAACACCCTTTTCTTTCTCCCAAACTCCACTTTTTGCTGCGAATTGAGCAGGCAGGGGCAGTTAGAGGGTGATGTCAAGGCACAAACTCAGCTCTGCAGCCCCTGCAGCAGTGGGGGGAAAAAAGAGAGTCGGGCCTGCTAGGCCTCACCTCCGGCCTACACTGCCACAGGACAAACTGACATTGACCACAGGCTAGGAAAGGCAAAGGATTTATTTCCCATGGGATTTGGGGAGGAAAATTCAAAAGCTAGGGAATATTTTAAGGGAGGAGGAGATGAACATCAACCTCAGCAGTTGACTTTCTAAGAGTTTATTGAAGGGTTGGAAGTGTACAACGTGAAGTAGGCCTCAGGTTTCCGAGTGTTGGATTTTGCTTATTTGGGAAGATGGAAAAAAAAAAAAAAAAAAAAAAAAGAATCTAGAAGCCAAAAAGAGAGGAAAAAAAGCTGGAAAAGAAGCTGGAAAAGGAGCTGGAAAAGCAGGAGCCATCCCTTGATCCTGATGCTGCAACACTGACGTGTGCCTTGGTGAGAGGAACGACGACCCAGGAAAGAAATGCTGACGACAGAACACGTAGGGAAGACTTTGGATTGTCTATTTCAAATGTCAACAGAATAGGCAAATTCAGAATAAAACTGCATTTTTAAGTGCACTTCCACATGCTTTGTTTAGAATATAGCAAAAACTTCCTATTTTTTTCTTTTTTTTTTCTCCCAAACACTTCACTCCCTACTCTAAAGCTGTCTAGTTGAAAATGCACTTTCCCCAGTAAACTTCTGTTTAAAAAAAAAAAACCAAACCAAACCAAAATAAGAACTGAAAATTTTTCTACCCTTTTTCCATATGCTAAGAAATGTCTCCTAATTAAAACCACGGTTTATTACAAGAGATGTGAAGACAACATATAGTGAAATGAATTTTAATCGTTGTGCTGTGACTAAAGTAAAGTTCTCAAGGCTGCAATTTGAACATTCCAAGTTCTCCCTTCCACTTTATTGATTTCTTAAGGTTTTGCACAGAAACTCTTTGGGGGCTAGAACAGCAGTAAATTGCATCACACTGGTTTTTGTTGGTTTTTTTTCTTTTTTTTTCTTTTTCTTTTTTTTTTTTTTCCAAGACTTCAAGTTTCCAAAGCAAACTCTTTCCAAAAAAGTACAGTTCTTGATTTGATTAGATACAGGGACAAAAATATAGCACATACTTGAAGGTTACATGATCTACAAATGATGGCAATATTTTCCTTGGGAGAGTACAGTTTATTTTCTTGTAAATACTCAAAAAGGCTCAACTTCAAGCAGTAATAAACACAAGCAAAAGTGATTTAACCCTTAAAATAAATATTCAGGAAAACCTCTCTGTACATACAAGTGAAAGAATATGTAACACTTTCACGCTAAAAGAAAAAATAAAGATTTTGTTCATATAAGCAGCTGAAATCTGCTGTTCCAGCCCAATGTCCCCAGTAAAGAAGGGAGGCACAAACACAGGTGACTACTGTAGCTCACTATCTTATGGCCTTTTTGGACAGGGACATCATCACCATCAATTTTGTTTTGTTTTTGTTTTAAATCCCTTTTCTTAGCTTTATTACAGCATGCCAAATCCTTTGGCATAGGTGATGGCCTTCAATAATCTCTCTTTAAGCTTTTCTTTGCTTGAGTACTCCGGGAGCAAAAGGACATTAAAGCATGTGTGAGATGTAGGTAACCTGGGGAGAAAAACAAAAGAAACCCACTTCAGATCTGGGAACAGTGAGGCAAGAAATACAACAAACCCAAAATGACCAGTTGAAATGTTTGGCTTCAAGATTCAACTTCCAAAATAACCAGATTAAATATTTGGCTTCAAGATTCACCTTTCACAATGACCAGTTTAAACACTTTGCTTCAAGAGTCAAAAGAACCAGTTTAAATACTTAATGTTTCAAGATTCAACTTTCAAAATAACCAGATTAAATACTTTGCTTAAGATTCCAAATAACCAATTGAAATACTTTGCTTTAAGATTCAAAATAACCAGTTTAAAGATTTTATTTCAAGATTTAACTTTCAAATGGACCAGTTTAAAGACCTGGCTTCAAGATTCAACTTTCACAATAACCAGCTTAAATACTTCATGTCATAAGATTTAACTTTCAAAATAACCAGTTTAAAGACCTGGCTTCAAGATACAACTTTCAAAATAACCAGTTTAAATACCTGGCTTCAAGATTCAAAATAACCAGTTTAAAGACCTGGCTTCAAGATTTAACTTTCAGATTCAACTTCCAAAATAACCAGTTGAAATACTTTAAAATTCAAAATAACCAGATTAAATACTCTGCTTCAAGATTCAACTTCCAGAATTACATGAGTTTATCAATTAATAGCACAAAATGTGCTTTCATTTCCAATCACACATGCAGAAAGTGGATGTTTATTTTTAAATAGGTGGTTTTTTTGTTGGTTACCTCTCTGTATCTGGGCCATTTTTGGCTATGATCATCTTTAACTTCCCAAGTCCTCCCACAGGGGCTCTGTCTGTGCCTGTTGTAAACTGCAAGAACAGTCTTTTCTGTTCATCTGTAAATGAATGGACTATTTCCCAGAATTCCCTATTGAGGAAGAAATCAGAAAGTGAGTGACCTGAACATTGGCTTTGGTGTAAATGAGATTTGCAGAAGGAATTGAATGCTGAAGGTTTAGAAACTCTCAATCTTAAGTGGACACGTTGCATTCATGAAGCAAAACTAACCAGAATGAGGAATATTTAACTCAAATTGATGAGAAATATTACCCAAAATACTGAAGTTTAACCCATTTTACATGTTAATGGAGCTGATAAGTGATCTCCAAATATTCTATTTCCTGAGGAATTGCACCAGTTCCACCACACTGTCCCACTTCTTAAACACCCCAGCAAACAAACAAATAGTTTCTAAACCATTCAAACCACTGAATTATCTACATTTCTAATTAAAGAAGTTGAACACATGTAACCTATTCAAAGAATTCAGTGTGTGAGACTGTTTTCTGTTTTGCTTTTTCAACAGTGGCAGTTCTTGGAACAGCTCTGTTTATACTGAGGATTATTTAACTAGAGGATATAAGAGAAAGACAAAAAAACCCTCAGGAAAAAATCCCTTTTAAGCTTTACTGATTCACTGGAAGCTAAAACAAGCAGAGAATCTTTTCTAACAGTACTTGAGTGAAGTGAAATTCTACATGACAGAGCTGCAGCTCCAGTGCTACCAAAAAACCTCTTTAATTAATTAAAATTAATTATGAAGAAAAGGGCATGAAAAGGGCTTTTAATCTTTCAGAAATGAGAAAAAAGGAATTAAATAGATTACCTAATAATAAGAGAGTCTCTTGTATAGCCACCATCATATTCTGTAGTTTCTTCTAGTGCTTGAAAATCTAAATTCTGTAAGAAGATGACATTTTAAAAAATGACCACTGATTATATAACTTAGGATTCAAAAAAGCTCCACTTTCTGGTGCACATTCAGGATTCTTACCCTACTTCCACAAATAAGTAATTCAATTTCCTCTGGTCTAAATAAATATTTCAAAGGAGATTCATTGGTCACCATGTGGAATCCTCTCCGAAAGGCCTTGAACTGCTTTTCTACTGATTTATTGAGTATATAGTCAGCATACAGATTGACAAATTCCTGTAAGGAAACAATTCCCAAAAAAACCTTAGTATTTTGGCCACAAGTCACTGCAAGCATCTCCCAAAAAACACAACCCCCCAGAACACATTGAATCCCGTAATTCAGATTATTTACGCTCAGTTTCTACTCAGTCATAACAAAAACAAGCCTCAAAAAATAGAATATTAATCAGAGAATGCTAGAAATAATCATAGAATACTAGAAATATCCTAGAAATAATCCTAGAAGGGAGCTCCAGAGCTCATCCAGTCCAGCTGCTGAGAGCAGGGCCATCTGCAGCTACAGCAGGGTGCTCAGAGCCTCCTCAGCCTGGCCTGGGATGGCTGCAGGGATGGGGGCTCCACCACCTCCCTGGGCAACCTGCTCCAGTGGCCACCCCTCTGCTGGGAAACAACTTCTTAGTTCTCATCTCAATCCACTCCTTTCCCATTTCAAACCACTGCCCCTTAGCCTTTCACTGCAGGCCTTTGGAAACAGCCCCTCTCCAGGCTTTGGAGCCCCTTTAGGCACTGGAAAGTGCTCTAAGGCAATTTTTAAAGGCTTTGAAACAAAACTGTGAGACTAAGCCCTGCACAGAGCACTGAAAAGCTAGAGGTGGTGTTAAAAAAAGAGGAGGTATTGGAGTGTACCTTTCTATTTTCATTTGTAATGGGAATTTTGTCACCGTTCTCCTTCAGGTCGTGCATCATGGGATTGCCAAAGAGATCCGTGTGGGAGATCTGAAAAGTTATCATCATGTCATCCTCCACACTGCCCTCGTACTCCAGCAGGTCTCTCAGACTCTGGTAAAGAACCTGTGCAAGAAATCCAAGTGTCATCAGTAAGAAAAGGTGGATTTGCTCTCAGGCACCATGCAGGCTGCAGCTTTGCACCTGTCTGGAGTGGAAAGCCAGGGCTGCTAGGGGGTGATGCTGAAGGCAGAAGACAGTCAGGGACACAAAGAAAAGGCAGAAGAGAGTGTGAAAAAAAAAAAGAGGGGAAAAAAAGGAGAGAGGGGGGGAAAAAAGGGGGAAGAAAAAGAAGGGGATGGAAAAAGGGGAAAAGGAAAAAAAAAAGGAAAAAAAGAAAAAAAAAAGGAAAAATTGGAAAAAAAGGAAAAAAGGGAAAAAAGGAAAAAAAGGAAAAAAAGGAAAAAAGGAAAAAAAGGAAAAAAGGAAAAAAAGGGAAAAAAGGGAAAAAAGGGAAAAAAGGAAAAAAAAGGAAAAAAAAAGAAAAAAGAAAAGAAAAAAGAAA
>JANHGL010025734.1:0-23951 GCA_024611195.1 Ceyx melanurus
AGCAGGAGTGTGGGGAGGAGCAGCTGAGGGACCTGGGCTGGTGGAGCCTGGAGAGAAGGAGGCTCAGGGGAGACCTTAGCAGTTAGTTGGGAGGATTTCCCATGTCAACACCTGTCTCAGCTGCAGCTCTGAGCCATGGGAAGGGTTAATGGGTGGACTGTGGCCCTGCAGGGCTCTGGAGAGGGGTGACAAAGTGTTAGCTGCAGCAGGATCCTGAAAATGTTACACTGAGAGTGCCAAACACACTGGAATTTGCTAGAAAAAGGGGTGTAAGGATTTCTTTGGTGCCTCTCTGTGCACTGCAGAGCCATGCCATGGCTTCAGGTGCTAGAAATCTATTTGGATTCCTCTTTTTCACACCAGAAATCACTTCTCTAATGAGCTCACAGGTGCATTCTCAGTGTCTTGTGTACCTTGGAGATCCAGCAGGTGTTCTGCATCTTGGGTTTATTTATCCCCATGGACCTGGTTTGTACTCAGATGTGGACAGTTATGCCTGAGAGCATCTTTAATTCAGAAAAAAATAGTTGTGACAATTCTGGTTTAACACTCTCAGCTCATAAAAATGTAAAATATATATGGCTTGAATGACTTCAGAGCTGCCAGAGCACAGGGAGATTAATCTGCAGCTTAGAGGAGCTACAGAAGCAACTGCTGTGAATGGGCACATTACTCTAAATTAACAAGGAAGTTAATGAGCTAAATTAAATGAGCACAAAGTGGCTTATCTGTGTAATAGCATCGAGGCAGCAGTGCAACCAAATTACCCTTGCACATCACTGGTCTGCTTTTTAAAAGGTGCTTTTTGCTTCCATGGTGAGTTAGAACCAAAATTCAAGTGCACTGGAGAACTCAGGATGGTTTGGATCACAAAGCTCTTCTGAGGTGTTTCCTTCAGCACTTGAATTTTCAGTGGCCTTCTTTGAGAGGGACTTTTTCTTTCAGAAAATAACCCCCTGCTAGCTTTGGAGAAGCTACAGGTAGGATGAATTATTAGTAGCATACTGGTGAGCCACTGTGCACCCTCAAACTGGTCACTAGCAGACTTCAAAAATATAATTTATATTATTATTTAATAAGTATACTTATTTTTTCATAACATTTTTCAGAGTGGTAACCCATCAAAATCTTGTTTTTCTAAGAAGATGAATTTTTCTTCAGATCCCACACTAATTCTTGGTTTAATATGAAGCCCAATGTTGGGCAGGACAGGCTGAATCTGGCAGTTCTCAGGTTCTCCCATGACAAATACATGAGCTATTTACAAATGTCCTTCACACCTCTGTTGTCCAAAAGTTCATTAAACATTCTGCAGATATAAAAGGCTCATTACCTGTGTAAAAAAATTAGGGAGGGGGAAGCCCTTGAACAGAGCTTGTCATCCTTGGCAAGTTTTTTTTACTGATGCATCAAAAAGAACAGAAAGTACTTTGCTTATTGCTTGCTCAGTGGTTTTTGAATTAATTTTAGAAGTAATTAAGGTCCAAGATGCTTCATAGTCTTAACCTGAGAGCTTTGGTTTGGACTAAAGCAATTTCTAAAAGCACTGTTGTTATTTGATGGGGTTTTTTTCTCTAAATGGTAAGCCTGGCTCTAAAATGGCTCTTGAAACCTAGGCAAGAATTATCACCCAGGATTAGATTTTCTTGATAGGAACTTAATCACATACCCCCAATTTAATTCAATGTGTGTTTCAAATTTCCTTTTTAAGGCTACTGTTTTTTTCAGGTTTGCATTCTCTTTTGCCCATTCTTTGTGGTCAGCCTCCCACTAAAAACAGATACAAATATTTAACTTATTCTTCATTCATTTATAGCAACGATGACAACGTTAAAAGCTAAATTTAACTGTGTGTGAATGACATTGCAAGCAGCTATGCTAAGGAGAAACCCTTTTTCCAAGGAAACAACCTATTTTATTTAGTAAAGCAAGTGCTGGCTGAGGGAGTGAAAGGTTTTTACAGGCTCAGGCTTCACAGAAGGGAAGATTTCTCCCAGAAAAGACCTTCCTCCTGTTGGGATGCTGCATGAATCCCAAGTCCTGTGCCTGCCCAGCTGCTGTTCCACGGTGCTCTGCCACACACAGGTGCCTCTTGTTGGGAGAGCAGCCCCCAGGTTTGCCCCCTGGGGTGCTTTGTAAGTGCTTTGGTAGGTTTCTGTTGGATAAAATGAGATCATTTTGGGCCATCGAGCCTCCCTACCTTTGCCAGAGCTTTGGGGTTCACTCCACGGCTGCTTTATTGATGGGGTTCTGCATTTCAGTCTCCTGCTGGAGGGTACCCACGGAAGGTGGTGATGGAGGGGGCTGAGACTTCTGGATGTGATGGGGCTTGGGGTGCTGCCGTCTCAGCCTCAACCTCCTGGAGCTGCCTCACGGTGGCTCTTGGGGTGTTTCCCCTCATGATGGAGCCCCCAACTCCCCTCCCTACCCATCTGACTCGAGATGGGGATTCAATCCACCCTCTGACCTCCCTTTATCCCCCGAATTGCTTTGCAGCCCGAGGCCATTACACTACCGAGCTCTGCTCCCCCCCTCACGGTCCCGCTCCTTTGTGCCAACACCGGGGCTCCCCTCTGCGGGGGACGCCGAACCCGCTGCTCCCTCAGGGGGGGAACTCCTCAGCTGAAGCTTCGCCGCTTTCCCCCTCCCCAGCAAGCCCCGAGCGAAGGCGGCGGGCGCGGCCGGGCTGCGGGGCGGGCTGAGGGGCGGGGAGAGCGGCGGGGCCTGGCTGGGGCGCTGGCCCATCCGCTTCCCCCCTTCGCGCCTTGGGGGCCGGGTGGCTGGGCCGAGGTTGGGGGAGTGCCAGCCCTTTTTCCAGCTGGGGAGGCGTGAGGGGGGGGACGCGGACCCCCTCCAAGTCCCCAGCAGCTGCACAAGGCCCGGCACCGCTCCCCCTACTGGGATAGGGCGGGATGGGCTTCTCCTCCCTTCCCCAAACTCGCTCATTCCGGCCGCTGCCCCGCCCGGGAACGGACTGAGGACAGACAGATTTCCTCCTTTTCCTTTTCCCCGAAAACCCTTCAGCGTAGCGGACCTCGGAGACGCAGCTCGGTAGGTGAAACGAGGCTTGGGTGGCACTCGTAGGGCAGAGATCGTTTCCCTGCAAACCTTTGGCTTCTGAGTAAGGTTTTCTGCTGGGCTGAGGGGGTGTTGATGGGAAGAAGTTGAGCTTTAGCCCGGAGCAAACTCTTGTTTGCCATCCGTGGCTTGGGTTGGATGGTGGGGGAGATCAGTTTTCCTTGACGGAGCAGCTCCCGGGTGGGGAGGATATTATATTCTGTCTGAAAATACTATATTCTGGCTCTGGGGGTAGTTAACGTGATACTTTGAGCTGATAACCTCTTCACATCTGGCCAGCGATGTGAAGCTTTTCCCCGAGGAGCCCGTTTGCCCCAGCAGAGCAGAAGGAAAACTTCAGACCTGGCCATAAAACTGCCGAAATGTTGTGTTTGACATTGACCTTCTTGCTTTGCTGCTGTGCTCTTGCCAAACCAAATTCCACAGGTTGATTAACCTTGTATCCAGAGCTCTGGTTTTGTAATGGAGCTTTGTCAAGAACTTCGAACGCCAGCTCTTTGTCTAATACTTTGAACTTTGTTGCAAAGCAGCCGGGCTTGCGACACCCTCCCTCCCCCTCCACCCTTGCAGGATATTCTGGTAACCTCCTTTTTCAGGCAAAGAAATCGAGGCAAGAGGAAAAATTGTCCAAGGTCATTTGGCAATATGGTGATTACTATTTTTTGCTGCTGATGTGGAGCACTTCTGCAGGAAAAAAGGGAACTGTGGCTGAGCTGGGGGAGTGCTGCTTGCCTTTTCTTCAGCGGGTTTTAGACTGAAACGCTCTTGTGTGTGGACTCTGTAAGGCTACAGAATGTGCAGGGGGTTCTCTGAAAGGAAAATTCCCGGGGGTTGCTCTGACTTCCTGAGTTCAAAACATGTCTGCTTGGCTGGAGAACCCTGTTGAACGGCTTTTCCCTGCCGTAGTCACTGCGTTGGGTGAAAGGGTGAGGAAACTCTCCTCGCTTGAACCCCTGGAAACTCATTGTCTGGCCGAGTTCACTTCTGCTGCCTGTTGAGCATCGGGGGGGGTGAAAACACCTTGAGCAGATGCCACCTTTGCTCCGTGGTGGTCGCCAGTCAAAAAAAGTCAAACTCTTGAGGCCTCTGCTGATATTTTTTTTTGCAGTTTGCCTGGTTGTGAAATGCGGTTGGAATCTGGAAAAGGGGCCGGGCAGGAGCGGTGCGTTTTTGGTCGGTGTCTCTGCTGAGCGAGGTCGGGGGCAGGACTCGCCAGAGGCTTTGCGAGGCAAACAAAGCCCTGGGGGGGAGGGGCAGCAGGGGGCTGGATTCTGCTCCTCCTCACTCACCGCATTGCCCTGTGCTCCGGTTACACCTGGTTGAAAGGCTGCTTGTAGCAGGAGCCTTCATTCATTCACCGGGCACGATGATCAGAGAAGCTATTGATGACATTAATTAGTGGAAGGAGATGAATTTGCACCGGTGAAGCTTAAAAATCCACTTTACAAGCAAAAGGTGGCTTTAGATAAAAGCTTCCGAGATGTGGACTTGCAAGCAAGTTTGGGGTGTTTTTGCTGGTTTTCAACAGCCTTCCCAAGCATCTGGATTGCCTTACAGTGGCTAAATTTGGTGAACAGAAGTGATTTATTTTTTTTTTAATTCTGAAAAGGAATAGTTTAGATTCTTTTTTTAGCAACCTCTTTATAAAGTTTTGCTGCTGGGACTCTGTGGAGCTTGTATCAGAGCCCACACTGTCCTCGGCCATTATTCCCTTTCTTTAACTGATGAGTAAAGAAGTTTATAATCAGCTTCTACTACAGCAGCTGTTTTTCTGTGGTGTTCAGCATTTTTTTTTGTCTTTCTGCTCGCGAGCATCCAATTTTATTTCTTGTTTCTAACACATGCAAACACTGAAGGACTGTGATACTCCTTCTGCTGATGTTTCAGTTCTAACAGAACTCTCATGTCTAATATAGTTCTTATTCATAGTCTGGGCTCATACCATAGAGATTATGCTGTGACATCTCCCCCACACCAGAAACCAGTTTCCTTACCAAAGCTCTCGTGTGAATTCTTGGCCATTTCTACCATGAGTGCAAATATTGACTCACTACCCAGTTACTGAGGGTGAATAACAGGATATTTGGCTTAAAAATGAAAGATTTTGAACTGCTGAATAGTTCAGTCTCAAAAAAACCCACAAATGACTGTGCAGTGCTTATCTAAAAATCAGTTATTTGCAGTAACAGGTTCTTACAGCAGAATGGCCACCGTTTGACAGGTGAATATGAAGGTGTCACAACACTGCTTTATTTCCTGAGCAGCTGCACACAGTCCTCAGGGAGGTGATGGATCTGAAAGCACAAGCAATGATTCCTGTACCTGTCCCCATCTCTGGGGGTGTTTCAGGGTTGTTTGGAGGGACATGGTTTAGGGGTGAACTCTGTAGAGTAGGTTAATGGTTGGATTGGATGATCCCAAGGGGCTTTTCCAACCTGAATGGTTCTGTGATCATTCTATGATTCTACCCTTCAACTAAACTCTTTTTCAGGCCCATTACATGTTTTTCCTGTGTGTTCACATGCTGTTGAGTTCTGCATGGTCGTGTGTAGCTGCTTAAAATAGCTTTGAGATTCTCTTGTGAAACACAAACAGTTTGCTTCCCATCCCTGCAGGTGAGAAGGGAGTAACTGGAGTATCAACGTGCCTTCTTTGCCTGATCCTGACTCTCTTACAGTACTTTAGGAGCAAGCTCTTCCCATGGCTGAGAAATAGGCATGAACCCAAAAGAAATTTTCTCTCTTTTGCCCTTGTTTTGATCTCCTAAGTGGAAATATTTCCTGTTTTCCTTCCACTGGGAGCTGGGAGCTCTCAGGAGAATGTTCCAGCCAGTGGAAAATGCACTGTCTGGGTAATGTGTGCAGACAACCTCAGCAGGCTGAACATCTTGCTGAGTGGAGGTGGTGCAGCAGGGGCTGAAGAGCTTTTGAGAAGAGGTTCTTGAGGTGGCCTTTATTACAATGGTATTTAAATCCAAGGTAATCCCTTGGTGATGAAAGAGCATGGCCTGCTTGGGAGCTACTCCTAAATTTTGTGTGTAGTGACATGAGTATGGTCTGATGTCTCAAATAAAAATAATTTAAGCTAAATTCCAGTGTTAAAGCCCCAGAATTAAAGGGTTTGAGTTAGTAAGTAGTTGTTTTTTAACTCAGGTTATCAGATGTGGAAGGCCAGGAAAAAACTCTAAATAAAGAAGTGTAGTATAACTGTGCTGGAATAGTTGTGTACTGGGCCACCCTGGCTATATGTATATTTAAAAAACAAGTGTTTTTCAAAATTTGCTGTCCCATAAATACTTTAATCTGCAAATAAATTACTTCAAGTTGAGAAGAGCTGTGCCTGCTGAGTGGTGGTGTGAAATACTGTGGCCTCAGATTAATCCTAAATTTTAGCAGTGTGCTCTTCTCATTGGCTCACTTCTCACATTCTCTTAAGTCACTCTTTATATTATAAAGAACAAGCTGCCAAGTTAGATTTGCACTTCAAATTATTTGCCAGATGTTCTTGCACTAACACCAGTTAACAGCTGTTGAATTTGCTGGGTTTTTGGTTTTTTTTTTCAAAAAAAGGGGAAAAAAAGCTTTCTCACCTTCTTCACAGGTGGGTTTGCTGATCTTTCGTATGAATATTTTGCTCTTCTTGACATTTTAATTAAAAACTTTAGAGAATTCAATAAAGTAGAAATACTATCCAGGCCAACTAGTGAGAAGTGACTGGTTTTCAAATCAATATTTCTGATAAATGGATCATATTTTTCCTTGGCTGTCTCTGATAGAACTAGAGTGTTATCAGCAGGAGTGATGGGTTTGGGGGTTTTCTAATGATATTAGGTGGAGTTAATGCTCCAATATTGAGCTGCCCTTTTAAATGAAGGTGTGTTTTTGGTGATGATTGAGCACACCAGTTTTCCCTGCCATGTGCATAAGCAAATGGAAACAAGGTGGAGAAAGCTACTGGGAAAATAGGGATACAACTGCAGCTGTTGGGGATGTAGCTTGTCAAACAAAATACAAACATCCTAGGGAGGATCCTAATTCCCAGAGACAACAAATGCCCTCTGAGCAGAGAAAGGACAGAGAATGAAGCTGTTCTTGACTGATCTTCATCCCTGATGGTATTTTCCAGTAATGGAGAACTGATTCCCAAAATGATTGTGCCCAGCAGCTCTGGTTATCCCAGTTGGGAAGTTTGGAGGATTGTTCTTTCAGTGTGGGAGCTGATGTGGGAAGTGCTGGAACACAGAAGGGAAATAAATGGATTTCTATACTGCAGGCAGAATTAGACTAAATTCATGATGGCATCCTCTGGTTTTTGTCTGCTGTGCTACCTTGAAAGAAATGGTGGAAAGCCAAAGAAAACCTTGAAATTTGCCACAACTCCTGGCTCAATTTCTCTGTGGTCAAAAAGCTTTTCCAGAGGTGCAAAATGAAGGTCATGAAGAGGTTTCAAGATGCAGCTCTGCTTTCTTTGCTGTACTCTGTACCCTTCTGCTTGTGTGTCTGTGGGATGGCTTGTTAACTAACAGCTCAGCCAAGAATTTTGGGAGTTGGGGGAGTTTATTTCTCAAGACAAGCATCCTGAATGAGATGGATTCAAATGCATTAATAAACTGTTCAGTACAAAATACTGCGGAAGATTAAGTGTGGAATGATCTTTGGCCTCTGAGATATTCCTTGGAGCTCTTCTTCTAACCACCTAACAATTAATAAAAGCAAATTCTGGTTCTTACTCCTGGGCCACATCTCTTTAACAGCCAGCAGGCTGCCTGCTGCTGCAACCACTCATTCATTTTTAACTCATTGCTCTGAGCTCTGCTGAAAAAAAAGGCTGCCTGTTCCAATTTCTTATCTACATGTATCACTTACTAGAAAAGAGGCTGCTGAAAATCCCTTGTTTCCCGAGACAAAAAAACCCCAGCTACAGCCAGGGAATATCTCTCACTGTTTACCAAAGGCCTCTTGTATCTGACTGGAGCCTGCCTGACAGGTTTTGACTCCTGCTGAGGATCTCGAGGAGGTGGAGTAGACTACCTGAAGGTCTGCTCTGGGGCTCTGATGGGTGAGGAGAACCGAGAGTCAGTTCAGTTTTGGGGTGCTGTGTTGAGGGGTGGGGAGCTTCCATTTCAGGAGCTGAAGTCTAGGCTGTGAAAAGCTGCTTCTTCAGCTTGTTCCCATTCATCCACAAATCTTCCTCCTTAGCCTGACAGGCACCTCTTTTGAAGATGTGCTCAAGTGCTACAACCCAGAATCTTTTCTGTTTGCAGGCGTTTTGTTGCTTCCAAACTGATCAGTGCAGCACTGACTGGCACGTGGGTTGAAGAAAGAAGCAAGTCACACTTCAGTGTAGAACACAGGCAGTTATTGGCAAGGCATGATACTGATTCCTCATGCTGGAGGTGCCTGAAAAGCATTTGCTTGAATAACCTGCCAGGTCTCCATCTTTCCAGGCTGTGTTTGAGCTCTCGTGGCCCAGCTGATGGAGCAAAGTGAGAATTAAACTAAGCAGATTGTGCTCCAGGCACGGTGGTCGTGTGAGCCCTCAGCTGAGTGGCATTAAGGGGCAGCAGCCCCTGAGCTGCCCTGTCCTGTCCTGGCAGCAGGAATGCTCTCAGGCTGGTCCCAGCTGTGCTGGTGGTGTGGGTGAGGATTTTAGTGATGCCAGGGAAGGGACTTGAGGTGCTTTTGCTTGGGTAATCTAAAGCAGTGAAATACTGGCAGGAAGAGGAGTGTCAGGAACAAAGCCGTGGGAGTAGTTCCTTTGCTGTGGCAATAAATGAGTGGTGTTCTAGCTGATGATCAGATGATGGTCCCATTGATAATCCCAGATGATGATCTCATGGGTTGACAGACCCCTGTCACTCCAGCAGCATCAACTAGTCACTGGTGGGACCCACTGGAGTTTGTGGGAGTTGGCAGATGGGTTCTCCTGGTGTTTTTCTTCTGCACAGCCTGGATAGTAGGAATGTGGAAGTGAGCAAGAAGGAAACTGAAACCAAGTGCTTAAATATATCTTCTTGCACCATAGAATGGTCTGGAGGGAAAGGACATTAGTCATCTAGTTCTTCACTAGTAATAGTGTAAAGAAAGTAAATATAGGGAGTATGGGTGGTATAAAGCAGCTTCAGTGCTGGAGAGTTGACTGGACTCAGAAATAGCTGCCAGGACAACAAGGATCTAACAGGATTTACTTCCTAGTACCAAGTGTAAGCAACTTGTTCAGTGGCCTGTGACTTCTCCAGGGTATGGGAAGGTGATGTGGGTATGGAAGGGTGATGCAGATGTAGATTTTTCTGTGTTTCCTGATTCCTGCTGTTGCTCCAAGCACTTAATAACCTGCTATGCTTCCAAACACGCAGAAAACAGAAATGTTTTACAGTGTTTCAAAGGTTTTCTTGCTACAAAAGTACTTTCAGAGGGTTACCAGAGCTCTGGTGAAAGGTCACAGCTCAGCCCTGGCTGTTGCTTTTCAGATGAAGCAGAAGATAGAGGTAGAGGCAGCAGGCAGACAAAGGAAAGCTTTACAGTTTCCCTCCCCTCCAGCCCAGTATAAGCTGTGGTTGTGGGCTGGGGGGGGGTGAGGTTTCCTGCTGTGCAAGTGACTTGGATAAATAGGGACTCCAGTAAAACTGTTTTCTCTACTTCCTAATTAACTTTCCTGTTTACACAGCTTTCGTGTATTCAGGTGGGAGTTGAATATTCACGGTCGAGCTTCAGAAATCTGGAGGAAATGGTGGAATAATAGAAGTTCTAAACCTTCTGTTTGCTTTCAGTCCCCAGGCTGCCCTGTCTGCCTTACAGGAGAGCTTAGTTTGATAGTTTCACTTGCATTGAGCTTCAATCATGTAAAAGAAATGAAACTTTGAGTCCAGTTCCATCAGCGAGCTGAAGGGGTGATGTCACTGAGGAACTCTGGAGTGGACTCTGAACTTCACAGTGGAGCTGCTTGTGCTTGTCACCCTAACAGGGGACTTAGTTAATGTTACAGTGCTTCTGGGTTAAAAATTTTATCCAACACAGCTCCCCGGGAAGGGCAGAGCTGCCTGGAGCTTTCAGAGTGCTGAGTGAGGAAGCCAGACTTCATCCATCCCTAGAGAAGGAGACTCCACAACCTCTCTGGGCAGCCTAGGACAGACTCTGATGCCCTCACACCAAAGGATTTTCTCCTGCTAGGATGGAGCCTCCTGGGTTCCATTTTGTGCCCAGTGTCCCTGGTCCTGTCACTGGGTACCACTGACCAGAGTCTGACCCCATCCAGTTGTCCCCCAGGGGCCCTTCAGCTGTTGCTCAGCATTGCTCAGCTCCCCTCTCAGGCTGCTCTGCTCCAACTGAACAGCCCCAGAGCTCTCATCCTGGCCTGGCCATAGGGATGCTCCAGCCCCTTATCTTCCCAACCTTGCTGGACTCCCTCCAGTAGCCCCTGGTCTCTCTCAAATCCTGGAACCTGGACCCAGTACTCCAGAGGTGGCCTCACTAGGGCAGAGGGGGAAGGAGAACCTCCCTCAACCTGCTGGTGAAGTATTTCCAGTGAGAATTGAGCTTCAAGCTTCCTCATGAAATCCAGAATTATCTTGAAGCAATGATTCCAATTCCATATTGTGCTTTAAATCAGGTGACTGTTTACAGGACACCCAGCCTGGCTCTGTCTGCTCCTGATATCTTCAGCTTATATTTTCAGTTGGGCTCAGTCTCTTCAAGCTGACACCCCAGAGCTTCCTGACACAGCAGCAGCAGAGGTGTGAATTGTCACTGTTGCCACCTCCCATCCTTAGCAGCACCTCCCTGTAAAGCTTTCAAGTTGCTTTTTTTTTCATGCTTTCTGTAAGAATAATAGTTCTCTTGGTGGTTATTTCAAACTGTGCAGCAGTCAGGTTGGAAAAGGGGGAAATCTGTGGGGTTTGTGGTGGGGTGGATGCTGTCTGAAGGGCACAGGGAGTGTCCTGTGAGGGCTGGAGAAGCAGTTTCTCCAGTTCCTAAGCAGGAAGCTCCTGGTGACTTTAATCACGTGGAAGTGTCCAAGCAGCAGTGTTGGCAGGGGAGGAGGAAGCCCTCACTTCTAAACCTGCCTCTTTTCAGGAGGCTGTTAATTTTTTGATGGCTATGTTGCAGTAAAGATGGATTTGCTTCCTGGAGAAGGTCTCCCCCCCCCCCCCAACCTTAAGGAGAGTAAATGTGCTTAGGTCGTGTCCACAGGCCATTTCCTCAGGGGTTGAGAGGAAGGAAACTGCTTTGAGGAGGGAATCCAAGCTGTGTGCTGAGTTTCCTTCTCAAAAGAAGGACCAGCTGCTGGTGCACCCAGCAGTGAAGAAAAGATGTGGGTTTTGGTGATGCTTCAGGCTGCAGAGAAATGACCCCCTAACAGTGTGGGACAAAGCACTTGAAGTGACAGGTGTTGGAAGCCAGTCTTGGCCTGGGCAAGCAAAAGGTTGAGATGAACATTTAATACTAAAATCTCCAAAAGGATATTCAAAAGATGTGAACCTTTCTGAAGCTTTGTCTGAGCTGTTCCTCTCTGTAGTAAAACCACTGTACAGTGCTGGCCAGAATGTCTGTAAGGGGTGGTTGATGATGCTTTGATAACTCGTGAGTGACACTGTGATCTTTTTCCTCTTCAGACTTCACTGGCCAGTGAGAACATCTCTCAAGCATGGGAAATATTTTTGCTAACCTCTTCAAAGGCCTTTTTGGCAAAAAAGAAATGAGGATTCTAATGGTTGGTCTGGATGCTGCAGGGAAGACCACGATTTTGTACAAACTTAAACTTGGTGAAATAGTAACTACTATTCCTACTATAGGTAAGATTATGGGGTGGGGTTTTTTCCTCCTTTTATAAAACTGCTTGATTTGAGATCTCTTATCTCAGCCACCCCTCTGTTGATTTAAGTGACTTGGCTGTCAGAACAAACACTTGCTAAAACCATGGTGTGGAGGTGGAAGGCCAAATGTTCCAGCATGGGAGGAGATCATCTGGCTCTGCTTTTTCCCTCCATTCCCTCTCCTCAGTCACTGGTGGAACAAGCCCCTTACTGGCCACAGAATGGCAGTCTGAGCCCTCCTGGGATGGTCACAGAAACCAGACTGAGAAGCAGAGAGTGATACTTTCTTTTTTGGTGTTACCATGAGAAGGGTGTGATCAGAGACACCTTATTTGCAGTCCTTAAAGGCCAGGGAATTTTTGGAAGCAGCATAATTTGTAGCTGCTCAGGTAGCAATTAGAGCTGTTCATTAGTTTGACAGCATCAGAGGCAGTGGCGGGAGCAGTTCTAGAGAACCCATGGTTGCTTTGAGGTTTTCAGTGTAGGATTCTGAGTGGGACTCAGTAAATACAACGTGCCCAGGGCCAACCAAAGTTTTAACTGAGAATTTTGCCACGATTTCTGTTCCAGGTTTCAACGTGGAAACAGTAGAATACAAGAACATTAGCTTCACAGTCTGGGATGTAGGTGGTCAGGACAAGATCAGGCCCCTCTGGCGCCATTATTTCCAGAACACACAAGGTGAGTCCAGAAGCTGAAATCACAGGCTTCCAAAATCTCAAAAACTTGCTTTCAGTGTCCCTACTAAGATAATTTTGCACGTTTCTTAGAGGAATGGAAATGTTGGTACAAAAGGGTGTGTTTCTGTGCTGCTCTGGCTCTCCTGTTAAGCCAGTAGGTTCAAAGAGGGATGGGAAGGAACCCAGAAACCAGTCTTCCTTGTCCAGCTGACTCAGAGCACGGTCAGAGTTTTGCTTTTCTTCTGGCAGCACCACAGTTCTTTGCCTTTTGCTTCAAAGCAGAGTCTTTCCTACAGGCTGTAACAGCCCCATGAGCTGAGAGGTCATCACTTCTTACCCTGCTGTGCCTTTATAACGTCCAGCTATTGGAGACCTGTCACAGGCTTTCAAGAGCTGTTATTCCTTGGAAAATACCAAGTGGATGATGCACTCAAGTTCTAAAGACATGAATGCAAACTAACTCCTGCTTTCAGCCAGAGCAAATTTTCTCTCAGAATTGAGACTACAGTAATAAGGAAACAATATTTTTCTGATCTGTACTGAAATGTTTTGTCTTTTCTTTCCAGACCTTAGAGAAATCTTGCTGTCCTTTGTGAATAATTTCTGGTTTATGCTTATTCTGATGGTTTCCTTGTTCCTAGGTCTGATTTTTGTGGTTGACAGCAATGACAGAGAACGAGTGAACGAGGCCAGAGAAGAGCTTATGAGAATGTTGGCAGAAGATGAGCTTAGAGATGCTGTGTTATTAGTGTTTGCTAACAAACAGGTATGCCAAAAGAGGGGGTAAAACCTCTTGAAAAACAATGTGCAAATCTTGAACTTGACATTCATATTTTCAGTGTAATAATAGATAAGTTTTTGGTTGTTCAGTTTCATCAGAGACAACAAAGCAGTAGATGGAATTGCCCTGCTCACCTGAAAGGAGCAGCTTTCTAGTCGTGGTTTTCTACTTTTCAGGCTGAATTTTACCAGTTTGGGTTGTTTTTTCTTTTAAAGGTTGGCTTGGCTTGAGTACAAAACCTGCCCAGGCTTCCTCCAAACAGAGAGGGAGTTCAGAATCTCCCTGATTTTTTCACTTGGTGTGTTTGAGAGGCACTGCTGGTGTTGGTGGAGGCACTGGGCTGAGTTTTAATGCACTTATGTTGATCTGTGAGCTGAGACTTCCTCCTCTTATTGTTTGGAAAGGCCTTGGTAGCTTAAACACAAATGTCAAGGGTCTTCAATATGCCTTAAAGCATCAACTTAGAGCAGGAAAAGCTGGATTACCCAGGCTGGTTGTGAAGGGTAAAGAAGCCATCAGTCTTCTCTAGGAGCAGGAAAGTGGACCATAAACAGAAGCAGTATAAACTCAGGACTGTTTCATGCTAAAATTTGATCTTAAATCATAACTGCAGACACAGAAAACATTTCCTGAGTGAAAAGTGAAACAAACAGCCTTTGAATTTAAACATCAAAATGCTGCTTTGGGTCAAAACTGAAGGGCTTGATGCTGTGATCCAAACACCATCTGTCTCCCTTCCAAAAAGAAATGTTGTGTAACATGGGTTTTTAGTGGTGTGTTAAACCCCTGAGGCTTCAGGCAGTGTGAGGAAGTAGATTGAATGTAGAAGTTTTATATAGGAGTAATATATATATATATATATATAGGAGTTCTGTAGGAGTAATACACCAAGTCTTGCTGAGGGAGAAGCTCCCAGAGCTCTTTGCTTTTCTTTAATGGCTCTTAATTGCCAAGAGGCTGAAGATGAGCCAGCAGTGTCCAGTTGGCCAACCAAGCCAGTGGCATCCTGGCCTGGATCAGAAACAGTGGGAGCAGCAGCAGCAGGGAGGGGATTATCCCCTGGACTGGGCACTGGGGAGGCCACAGCTTGAGTGTTGTGTCCAGTTCTGGGCACCCCATTCCAAGAGAGGTCTGGAGGTGCTGGAGCCAGTGCAGAGGAGTCAACAGAGCAGGGGAAGGGCCAGGGGAATGAAGATTGAAGGAGCTGGGAGTGTTCAGTGTGAGGAAGAGGAGGCTGAGAGGAGACTCCTCACTCTGCAGCCCCTGCCAGGCCATTGCAGAGAGGCTGGTGCTGGGCTCTGCTCACAGGGCATGGTGACAGAACAAGAGGGGATGGATTCCAGCTGCTCCAGGGGTAGGGTGCACTGGGCAGGAGGGAAAAATTTTGCCCTGAATGAGTATCCAGAGCCTGGCACAGGCTGCCTAGGGAGGGGGTTGAGTCCCCAGCCATGGGTGTGTTTCAGGGGTGTTTGGATGTGGTTTGGAGGGACGTGGTTTAGAGGTGAACTCTGTAGAGTAAATGGTTGGACTGGATGATCCCAAGGGGCTTTTGCAAGCAGAATGGTTCTGTGATCCCCTGGCCTGAGGGTGCTGCAGGGGGTGGGTGTTCCCAGCAGCAGGGTGGCCACTGACTCCTCTTCTCCCCCCAGGACCTGCCGAACGCGATGAATGCAGCGGAAATCACAGACAAACTGGGACTGCATTCCCTTCGCCACAGGAACTGGTACATCCAGGCCACCTGTGCCACCAGTGGAGATGGGCTCTATGAAGGACTGGACTGGTTGTCCAATCAGCTCCGAAACCAGAAATGAAACCAGAAACTTTTTTCCTTTTTCCCCTCTTTTTTTTTTTTGTTTTGTTTTATTTTTCCACCTTTTCCCTCTTCTCTCCTCCTCCTGGTCCCCTCTCTGCTTTACTCTAACGTGGCAAACTGTGCTATTTTGTGGTATCGAGTGCCAGAAGCTGTTTTCATTTCTTTTTTTTTGTTGTTTTTTTTTGTCACAGTATATATTGCAACATTGCTGTAAATGTGGCAAATCCAAGCCTGAAAACAGTTAGGTTTCTTATTTAATGTAAATAGTTTTTGTTTCCAATGAGGCAGTTTCTGGTACTCCTATGCAATATTACTCAGCTTTTCTTTTTCTTTTTTTTTTTTTTTTTAATTGTCAAGAATCAACTTGCTGGTTAGTACTGGGAAAGGATTGAAGTGGGTTGACATTAAGGGTTGCCAGTGGTCCTTGTGCAGTAGAGCTTGAAATAAGATCTGGGTTGGGTTGTGAGATCTGTGAGATCCATTTTTTGGGGAGGTTGGTTTTTAAACCACATTCTGTATTTTTAGTTTTGTTTTTCAGTCAAGGAAAAGTCAAAACACTTCAAGGTACCAACGTTTGACATTGGGCTCTGCCATTCCACTCTGGGCTGGCTTTGGCTTCTGGCAAAGGGAGAGAAGCAGCAACCCCCAATGAGCTTCATCTGGTTAAAAACAGATCATGACTTGCAGATCTCTGGCTCTTTGCTGTAGCTCAGCCTTGTTCAGAGATTTGCCAGGCCTGGTTTAGCTGAGTTTTGCAGACTCAGACTAGACATCTTGGCTTTTGGTTCAGCTGAGGTTTAAATTTCCAGAAGTCACCATTAATATATTTTTTTTGTCAACAAGTGTTTCATACTTTTTCTTGTGCTTAAACCACTCCAGAAGGCAAAACCTTTCCACAGAAAGCACAGCCTCTACCACTCCTAAGCTCTATAGGCAGAAAGTACTGTACTTAACATTAAGGATTGCCATGAAAAAAAACAAACCACCAAACATCTATGTATAGCATCTAGGAAAAAAAAAAATCAACTTAAAAGCATGAGAGTTTGGAGAATCATTCCACTCTAGAAATACTCAATCCCATTTTGGAACGAGCCTGTATCTGTATATGTGTGAAAACCCCTTGGCATCCCTCATACTGCAAGGTTCAGATTTGCCATCAGAAAAAAAAAAAAAAAAACAACACAAAAAACACACACAAAAAAAAAACCACCCGACCTCTTTACTTTTTTTTTTTTTTTTCTTTTTGTATTTTGATAAAACACTGAAGAAGCTGGAGCTGTTGAACTTGAGGAACTATCAGAACTGGTTTATTTAGTGTCGTGGAAAACCTTTATTTGCTTTCAATACACGATTAGTAATCAACTGTTTTGTATACTTCAGTTTTCATTTCGACAAAACAAGCACTGTAATTAAAGCTATTAGAATAAAAAAAAAACAAATCTCTTAACTATTTCATGTTTTTTATGCCTTGCTGTTCATTTGATCATCTTGGCAGAATCATAAATGAGATACTTGTTGAATAAAAAGTTTCATGAAACTTGCACTGGTAGCAACGTTTGTATCCTCTCTGTGCTCCCTCCTGCCACTCCAGCTGGTGTTTTCCCACACTTCCCATGGGACTTTCAGCACATTTCCCTTCTTTTTCCCCAAGAAAACTTGGTTGGAGAAAGGGGCAGCAGTTCTTTGGTGGTGTTGGCTGGTCAGGGTTCTTCTGGAGTCCCATCACTTCCCCCAGCAGATTGTTCTTTCTGCTGATCCCACTCCACAGCTTGGTTTTGGGGGGAGGAGGGAATGGAAATCTACCTGTCTAAACTCTGTTCTGCATTTTTCCATTCTGCAGTCTCCTCTTGGACACAGCTCCTCCCAGATGATCATCCTGCCTTCCCCATCTCAGCACTGCTGGCTGCTCACCTGATTCCCCACTGCCCAGGCTGGAAAACCATAAGGTGAAAGGTGTATTGCACAGGTTAGAGAGACACCTCCCTGGGGGCAGAGCTGGGGCTGTGGGTGGATAGCAGAGGGGACCAGGAGGAGACCCAAGAGCAGCTTTTGCTGCAGTCTGGTACCTGCTGGTGCTTTCTTGGTATCATTTAAGAGTTCACTTGGTCTTGTTCCTGGTGCTCATGTTGGTAGTGAAAAGAACAACTGGGCAAACTATGGGATTGCAAAACTCCCATAAATCAGGTTGTTCTTTTGCAGCTTCTCATTTTCAAGCTCTGACTCACACCTCCCAGGACAGGACATCTCTTGATTCCTGTTCCAGCAGACGACTGAAGTTGAAGGGCCAGCTCTGCTGGAGTGCAGCACTTGGAGGTGCTGAAAGAAACAGAACCCCCCCTTCTCCCTCATCCCCCATCCCTACAACCTGTGTAGATTTCACCCAACCCTGCTGCCAGTCCCCTTCCTTTATGTGCAGGATTTGCTGCTGGCTGGGGGCTGAAAGGAGGAAAAGTTTGGGAATGTGCTGATGTTATCTGAGACCAGTGAGCTGTGCCCTCTGTTCTGGGCTTGGCCAGTCACCCCCCAGGGATTTTACCCACTGGTCCAGCCAGGCAACTCCTGCCCTCAGTCTAAATCTCCCTCTTCTAGTTTCAAACCATCACCCCCCAGAAGGTCTCCCTGGTGCCTCCTCTCCAGGCTGAACCCCCCCAGCTCTCCCAGCAGAGGGTTCCAGCCCTCCCAGCATTGCTGGGGCTCCTCCTCTCAGTCCCTTCACCCCCAACCTGGGCTGGTACCAGGGGCTGCCCCAACCCAGGGGCAGGACCTTGCCATGGCCTTGTTGAATCTCCTGAGGTTCACAGGGTCCCACATCTCCAGCCTGTCCAGCTCCCTCTGGATGGATCCTGTCTCTCCAGTGTTGCTGACCACAGCACTGAGCTGGGAGTCATCAGTGAACTCCCTGAGGGTGCAGCTGCTTCTGCCATGAAGGAAGATACCAAACAGCCCTCAGGGTGTGCCCCTGAGGGCCACCACTTGTCCCCAGTCTCCACCTGGACATTGGACACAGGCAGCCATGCAGTGGCTCCCTGAGCTGGGTCTGGGTTTGCAGCTGGACTTCTTTGCAGGAATAACCCCGTGACTTGGCCGAGAGCTTGTCAGCCTCCCAAACAAAACATCTTTGGGTGGGGTGAGGGAGCTGGGAAGCTCCAGGAGTGCTCATAGCCAGGAAGGAGAGAGAGACACAGGGGCTTTATTCAACTCATGGCCCTGATCCTGCTACATCTGCCCCCCATCCATGAATGCCACCCTTGTTGGCCCCCTGGGCACACCCTGTGCTGGCAGCTCCTCAGGAGGCAGGGCCAGGGTGACAGGAGCCACCCAGCTCTCCACTCCCCAAAAGGCTGCTTGGCCAGCCTGGGGCTTTTGTCTGCCAAGACACACAGAACCCACCCTATCTTGAGCTGGAGCAATTGCATCATTAATGACACAAACGAGGCCCTGGTGCTTGGCACGGCTGCTCCTGCTCAGAGCTGCCAGGGACAGCCCCTTCCCATGGGGATCACTGTTGCTATTTCTGGGTGTAAAATTCCCTCTTTTTAGCACATCCCATTTTGAAGATCCTGGGTGGGAACAGAGCTGGGTGGTCCCTGCCCCACTGCAGGGTGGGTGTGACCAGTGCAAACAGCTAGAGAAGATGCCCCAGTGCCACCCAGCTTCTCCCCAGGGAGGCTGCTCCATCCCCACCCAGAGGCCATGGACACAGAGGACCCCATGGTGGTGGTTTGAGGGTGATGGAGCCACCTCTGCTTTGTGTCTTTGTGTAAGGACTGGATCCAAAGTCTCTAGTTTGAGGTATGGTGGCATTTCCAGCATCGTGGCACCAGTACCCTCCTGGATGGATGGATAGGTCCAGGGAGTGAGGAGAACAGCACGACCACCAGGGAAGCAGAGGAAGCTGCTGGTGCTGCCAGCCAGGGAAGGACCAACTGGCACCACAAACCACCAGAGGCAACCACGGAACTGTGTTATTTTTACTTTAATATCCTTAAAAAATAGATAAACTCTGTGAGATCCCCCTAGAACCCCCCCAAAGACCCTCAGCTCAGTCCTCGGAACGGGTGTCGTGCCGTTGCCTGCCCCCTCGGGACACGGGCGACCGGCTCCTGCTCCTCCTCTTCCGTCCGCGGGTGTCCCGGCTCCGGCTGCGGCTCGGGCTCCGGCTCCAAGGGGTGGGAGAGCGGCTCTCCCTCCTCTCGCTTCTCCATGGCGAGTCTCCGGGCGGAGAGCGCGGAGCTCCGCGGCCCCTTCCCCCGATCGCCAGGTGCAGGCGGCGGGGCCTGCGCTCGGCCGGGGCCGCTGCTAAACGCGCATCCCGCGGGGCACGTCCCCGGAGCCGCGCCGCCCTCCCTATCTACCCGCGCGGGGTCATCCCGTGAGGAGGGAAGGACGGCAGAGTCACCCTCCTCCTCCTCCTCCTCCTTCTCCTTCTGAACGCCCCGGGGAGGAGCGGAGAGTGTACGCCCCGAGCGGGCTCCGCGGCCCGGCCACCCCCGGGTAAGGGGCGGGACGGAGCCGCCCCGGCTTCTAAACAAAATACAACGTGGCCTCCGCTTCGCGCCCTGCTCAGCCGGGTGCTGCGGGATCAGCCGTGCCCGGGGGTTGCTGGCCTCTCCCTGCGGCCCCGCAGTGTGACCGCCCGCAGAGGCAGGAGGCGGAGGAGGAGGAGGTGCGCGAAGGGAGGAAGGTCGCCTAACAGCGAGGAAGGTGGGGAGGCCGCTGGAGTTTCTCCCCGCTTGCAGAACCTCCCAAGCTTTTTTTTTCCAGTTGGTTTTGCTTCATCGAGCCGGAGGGGCGCTGGGGAGAAGCCTCCCCGAAGCCAGGGGTGCCCGCAGCAGCTCCGTGGCACCGCAGCCTCCTGCAGCCGCAGGGAAAAGCAGCCCTGGCACGGACGTGCGGAGCTGAGTTACGGCAGCGTCTCCCTGCCGAGCCGCTGTCAACTCAGAGCTTAATTAAGACTGATTGTAAAAGATTTTTTTTCTAGGTTTCTTTTTCCCGTGGAGCTTTTAGTTGTGTCTGTGCGGGGGGGGGGGGGGTCCCTCTCGCTATCGCGATAACAGCTCTTTTGTCAACGAAAAATCCGCCACCTACTGTAAACGTCAGTACTGAGTTTCTACCTGAGAAAGTAACCGGACGAAGCTTTTCCAGTCACAGAGCATCCGTATCCATTTTGTCAGTGTCGTTTTAGTGAGCTTGTGTTTACAGCTGGAGCACCAGCGGCGGTAATTCCCAGGAAGGTGCTATTATGGCAACTTTCATTCCTCTCTCCCAAAAAATACAAGTAGCTTGAGCAGAAGAGCTACTCTGTAATCTGAGGCTGTGTGCTAAATTACTAGGGGGAGAGCTCGTGTAGCACAGCAGGTCGCAACCCACCAGAGGCTGCGCTGACACAAAACCTGTCACATTAGCAATATTTTAATAGCCTTACATGTGACTGTGCATTTCCTAAGCAAAGTGGTTTTTTCTCTTTTTCTCAGCTTCTAATCATCTGGTTTATGAGTTGTAATTTTATCTTTGTAACTTGGAAAGTCCTGAAATACACCTCCTCCTGCAGCATCCTCAAATGAGCTATTATTAGAACAGGACAACTAATGCAAGAAATCTTACGTAGGCTGGACAGCAGCTCTAATACTTGCTGCAATGGTACAAATTAAAGCCAGAAATTCTTTCCCAATCTATTTTCACACACTTTTAACACCTCGACTGTGTTGCTGCACAGTGGGTTTTACAAATGGTGTAGTTAGAATAATAACAGCTGGAGTTTTTGGCTTGCAACCCTAAATGTCCCTCAGTCTCCACAGTTAGCATTAACCCTTTAGCTGAGAATATTACTTGGGTGCTGCTGTGCTCTGACACTGCAGGATGGCAGCTTGGGAGCCAGCAGGATTCTCAGCCAGCACACTTGGGAGAAGGCTCCCTGTCAGCAGTGCTGGCACTGGGTTCATGCTGCAGTGAACTGCTCATTTTCTGTCGGTGCAGGTCTGTGACAGTGACAGTTGCTAATTGAAGTGACAGTGCTCACACAGACACCACTGCTGCCACAATGGAAGCTGGGGGGTGAAGAGGGCAGCAAGACTCCTCACTCCTTTGGGGAATGATTGCTTAGATGATTCACCCAGAGCGTGAAGCTCCAGTTCAGTCACTTTAGCATAAAGCCCAATTTCCCACAGAAGTGAACTGGGCTTGCACTGAAGCAGAGGCAAAACCCCCTCACACGTTCAGCTGCAGTGATTTTAGGTGAGATAATCAAGACGTGGCTCTAAGGAAGCAGCCTAAGGGGGAGGCTGCAATGTAATGAATTGCTGCAGTTGCTCACAAACACCATCTCCAAGACTAGTAGATCCCTTTGTATTGTTTGCACATGACTTACTGAAACCAGGTTGCAGACAAGCACCTCTTAGGTGCTGTGGTGATACAAATAATTCATAATAATCAGGAAATGTAAAGACAACGAGAGTGTATTACAAAACCAGAACAAGCAAAACAAACACACACAAAACCCCCCAAACAAACAACAAACACAAACCACCTAACAGCAAAGAGTCTGAAATTCACTTAAGTAATCACAGATCCATTGATGTTCTCACATTGTTCAAACAGAACAAGAATCCTTCACTTTTAGATGGTACAGAGCTGTTCGCTGCTGCTAAGGACACAGCTCAGCTTTTGCAAATTATCAAGTAGAACAAAATGTGGAAAATTAATCTGAAATTCTTAAATTATGCCAGTTATGTAAAGCTGTTAGGTTTCCCCTTCAGTTGGGTGATTTGCTTAATATGAGATCTGATTATTATCTTATTTTGACCTGATTTATTTTTATTATTGAAGCCTTTGTACAAATCCCTTTTAAGATGAAATTAATCTACCGCTCTCGTCAAAGTTAAATTCTTAGATGTTAATCCAAAATTTTCTTGTTTTCTTCTTGCTTCAGCTTTTTATGTCTCTCCCAATCGATTCTTCATAGTAATCCCTCTTAGCAGTCCATTACCTTTGTCCATTTACTTCATCATTACTTTCTTGTCCTTCAGAATCATAGAATGTTAGAGGTTTATTTATAGACATTGATGAGGTCCCCCCTCAGTCTCCTCTTCTCCAGGCTAAAGAGCCCCAGCTCTCTCAGCCTCAGCAGGGAGATGCTCCACTCCCTTCAGCATCTTGGTGCCCTGCACTGGACTCTCTCCAGTAGTTCTCTGTCCTTTGAACTGGGGTGCCCCAAACTGGACACAGTATTCCAGGTGGGGTCTCACCAGTGCAGAGTAGAGGGGGAGAATAAACTCCCTTGACCTGCTGACCATGCTCTTCTTAATGCATTCCAGGATGCCACTGGCCTTCCTGGCCTCAAGGGTGCATTGTTGGCTCATCCATCCAGAATTCCTCTGTGGTCTTGGAGACCTGGGGCTCCTGGTAGCTGACCTTAGAAGTAAAGACCGAGGCAAAGGTGGCATTCAGGAACTCAGCCTTCTCTCTGTCCTCGGGCACCAGGGCACCCACTGCTTTCAGCAGCGGGCCCACATTGCCTCTAGGCTTCCTTTTGCCTCCATCATACTTGAAGAAGCTTTTCTTTTTGTCCTTGACCTCCCTCACTAGGTTTATTTCAAGGGAGGCCTTGGCTTTCCTTGTTGCATCCCTGCATCCTTTGACAAACTCGCTGTATTCTTCCCAGGTGGCCTGTCCCTCCTTCCATGTTTTATATATTTCCCTCTTCAGCTTATCCAGTAGCTCCCTGCTCAGTCATGCAGGTCTCCTAATTGACTTACTAGATTTCCTGCACTTTGGGATACACTGATCCTGAGCCTGGAAGAAATGTCGTTTGAATATTAGCCAGCTTGCATGGGCCCCCTTGCCCTCCAAAGCCCATGGGACTTTTCCAAGCAGTTCCCTGAGCAGGCCAAGGCTGGCCTTTCTGAATCCAGGGTAGCAATCCTGATTGTGGCCCTGTGCCTGCTGCCTGCGATTCTGAACTCCACCATCTCATGGTCACTCCAGCCAAGGGTGCCTCCTACCTTCACACCCTCAACCAGTCCCTCTCTGTTGGTCAGTACAAGGTCCAGCATCACTCCTCTCCTTGTCAGCTCCTCCAACACCAGCATTAGGAAGTTCTCATCAGTGCTCTGGAGGAACCTACTGGGCTGTGTGTGCCTGGCTGTGGAGCTTCCCAACAAATGTCAGGGTGATTAAAGTCCCCCATGACAACCAGAGCCTGTGATTTTGAGGCTACTTCCAGCTGCTTGTAGAAGCCTCATCAGCTTCCTTATCCTGAATCTGCCTACAACTTATCTCCCTGTCTTGTTAAGTGTTTCATTAAAAGTCAAGCCTTTAGTTACATAACTTTTCTTCTTTAAGTTGGTCCTCATTTCTGATTCCTTCTCAGTTGTAAGATTTCCTGCACCTTGAAGCTGAAACTTCCCAATTTCTCTCATCCTGAGCACAGTATTACTTTGTCCATGACCTCTGACACTCTCATGTAATTTCTCTCCTAGTGTTTAAAACTATAATGGTAACTAAAGCATTATCCTCTCATTCTTTCCACAATCTAGTTAGGAATTAGCCTAAACTCTGTAATACTTATAGCCCAGTTAATGAGATCCTGAAGCTCTGGGACAAAGAAAGCAATTGTCCATTGCCTTTATCCGCAGAACTTTGAAAATACATGTCTGCTTTTGATGAAAGAAGAATTTAATTTCAGGTTATCCCAAACAAAAAGAAGGGTAAATGAATCACCCATGCAGAGACATGACAGATAAAACCTCTGACAAGAGGCCACAATTTTAGGTTTTTTTTTATTTCATT
>JANHGL010025735.1:0-19591 GCA_024611195.1 Ceyx melanurus
CCCTTCCGCTGCACGAGGCCGATTTATCGCGCGGGCGGCGCCGGGAGTGCAGCAGCAGCTGGGCGGCCGCGGCCGGGAGCTGAGCTCGAGCTCCCGGGCCGTGGCCGACGCGACCGTGTCTGTCTGTAGGTGGGGAAGATGCAGGGCAACAAGGGCTTCAACATGGAGAAGCAGAACCATGCTCCGCGGAAGCAGCATCAGCACCAGCAGCATCCGTCGTCGTCCATCCCTGCCAACGGGCAGCAGGCCAACAGCCAGAGTGAGTCCGGAGCACGCCGCGGGGGGCCGCCCGGCTCCGCTTTGGGTGCTTGTTGAGTGACCGCCCTCGCTGCGGAGAGAGGGCAACTTGGGGTCCCGATTAGTGATTGGCCCATATGGGTACGACAGGACTTGGGCAGAAATAACCTGTTCTTTCATCTTAAAACAGTAAAACCTCAGGACTTAAAGCAAGCCATCACTTGTATTTGCTTTTCACCTGCAATAGTCAAGTTTTCGTTCTTTGTCTCAAATCTCAAGCTCAAAGAGTGTGGAAGTCTCTGAACCTTTAATGCTGGTTTCTGTAAACCTTCCAAGTATGAGATGGCCTATTTTCAGTTGCCCGTTTCCTTTTTTCCTAACCATAACAAATGGTTTCATAATGTAGGTTTCATTAAGTACTAACAAAATGAACTTGCACCATTAGGGTACAGCTGTAGTAAGAACGTTGTTACAACAATATGCAGTCATCTGTTAAGACTAAATTTTCACATGTAAGGGATCAGGAGGTGCCCAGCTGAGTGCTAGATTACATTAATGGTGGCTGATGCCCTAGAGTTCTTCCAGGTTTGTTCTTAATCGGTGTGGGTTATAGCTGTGTAATTTGGAATACAGAGTAGGTGCTTGTGAGCTGAGACAGTATGTATTAATGGCCCTTGGAGCCTTAACTGATCCAACTTGATAGTTTAGAAGTATGATGTCAAGGCATTGCTGTTATCTTTTCTTTAAGGGGAGGAGTTGCTTTAGTTATTATATTGGTTTTTTGTTGGCTTTTTTTTTTTTTATTTTAAAGCTTGGACACTGGTTGTACAGAAGTGTCTAAAAGTCCCATGTGGTCTTTACATGATTGCTCTGTGTGGTTTTTTTTCTGTCAAAGTTACATTTTTTACTATATACACACCCATGCAGGTATACTGAGCTAATAAAATAATTGTTGTGTATTTTTATTAGGTGACCTTGTTAAACTTATTAGTTCCTGGAAGATAGTAGACAAGGGTGATAGACCAGTCCATTTCCAGTCAGGCTGGAATCTCCACAACTGTATTGTGGTGTTTTTGCAGAGATCAGCTTATCATGAATGCCTGTATCTTGGATTCCTTTGATTTGATATACTTCAGGCAGAACAGTGATAGAGGTATAACTGCCTTAAGTCCGTCTTAGTGTATTCACAGGCCTTGCAATTGAACCCCAAGCACTTCTAAGGATAGTGTGAAGACAAAAAGATTTCACTTATGCATCCTTGTTGTGTGGAGTATATAACATTCTTTCTACTTCTCTGTAGATATCTTGACAGTATCCTGTTTGGGTTTGTTTTTTTTCTTTTATGTAGTATTTATTGTTGCTGTCTTTGGCTTTTTTGGTTGATTGATTTCTTTGCTTGTTTTTTGTAGTCGTGTTTGGGTTGTTGTTTTTTTTTTTGCTGTTGTTGCTATTTGTTAGTCTTGGAGATGTGCTTAATTGTTCAGAGTTGTCCTTGGATGTATTGCATGCATTGTCTTTGCATGAATAGCCTTTCCTTTTTTAGTGCTATGCTTTGTTCATACTTTATTTCGTACATGTGGCCATGAGGTGTGTCCTATGCAAAGTTTTTCACAGAATCACAGAATGTTAGGGGTTAGAAAGGACCTCAAAAAAATTATCTAGTCCATCACCCTGCCAGAGCAGGATCACATAGGAATGCATTCAGGTAGATTTTGAGTGTCTCCATAGAAAGACACTTCATAACCTCCCTGGGGAGCCTGTTGCAGTGTTCTGTCAGTCTCACTGTGAAAAAGTTTCCTCTTATGTTTACATGGAATGTCCTGTGTTCGAGTTCACACCCATTGCACCTTGTCCTGTCACTGGGCATCGCTGAGAGGAGCCTGCCTCTGTCCTCTTGACACCCTTTACATATTGGTAAACATGAATGAGGTCACCCCCCAGTTTCCTCTTGTCCAAGCTACAGTGACTTGGCTCATTCAGCTTTTCCTCATAAGGGGGATGTTCCACTGACTTAATAATCTTCGTTGCTCTGAGATGGACTCTTCCAATCAGTTCCCTGTTTTTGCTCTGAGGGTCTCGGAACTGGACACAATAATCCAGATGCAGCCTCACCAGGGCGAGGAACCTCTGGACCTACTAACCACACCCCTTCTAATACACCCTAGGAAACCATTGGCCTTCTTGGCCACAAGGGCCCATTGCCAGCTCATGGTCACCCTGCTGTCTACCAGGACCCCCAAGTCCCCTTCCCCTACACTGCTTTCCAACAGGACAGTCCCCAGTCTATACTGGTACATGATTCTTTCCCCGATGCAAGACTTTACGATTGCCTTTGTTATATTTCATTGAATTTCTTCCTGCCCAACTCTGCAGCCTGTCTGGGTCTCCCTGAATGGCAGCACAGCCTTCCAGCTCTGTGTCATCAGCAGTCTTGCTGACAGTGCACTCTGTGCCCTCATCCAGGTTGTTGATTAGTATATTGAATAGTACTGGTCCCAGCACTGACCCTTGAGGGACTCCACTAGATACAGGCCTCCAATTAGACTGTCCCATTGACCACAATTCTCTGGCTTCTATTTATCCTTCAACCAGTTCACAATCCACCTTGCTGTCTTATCATCCAGACCACACTTACCTTATTTGTGAGGATGCTGTGGGAGAATGTTTTTCTTTTTTTATAATTTGCTGTCCTGTGTAGAGAAGTTCTGTATACATTTATAAAAATGGAACACAGGAAGGTAAAGTAATGATAAAGCTATCCACCTCTATGTCTGGCATGTAGCAGAGCTTCCAGGATTGTGCTGGACTCTTGCTGAATCAAAGGTTAAAGATGGTATATGCTTATGGGGATTTGAGAATATTCCTACAATCTGTCCTATTTATTACTGTTAGATACAGCATTTTTTACTGAATATAGATTTTTGTAGTGAGCTTTGTAACTTCACTAACATCTCACCTATATGGCTGTTTTCTGGGGTGGGTTTTTTTCCATTATCTTCACCATTCCAGCCTTCTCTTCATCTTGAAAACCAAAACTCTAGAACCTAAAGCCCAACTTGCAGAATTGTTTGTGCAGAAACTGAGCTATCTTTTAAATGCTCCCCGTGTGGGCAAAATTTCCTCCTATTGGCATATATTTCTAGACCATATGGTCTGGATTTGTTCTGTTGGTTTTTTGTTTGTTTTTGTTTTGGGGTTTTTTTTGTGTGTCGCGTGTTTTTTCATTGATTGGTTTGTTGGTTTGTTTTGAGTAAAAAATCTGGTTGCTGACTTTTTCAGGTTTTTTTCAGGCTTTTCTAAGTTTTTTTAGGTTGTAATAGTAAATACTTTATTGTGACTACAGTTGATTTTGTTGTGGACCATTCATCTTTACCAGATCTCCTAAAGTTGAGTGAAAGATCTCATTATTTTAAGTCGGTGTTCTTTTCTCCACTTCTAGGCTATCTTTCACTGGTGTTAATGAGCATTGAGATTCAAGCATGTGTTTTCTTTAAAAAGGATATGCGTCCACTCTGAAATAAAATCCCCTTGTAGAGATGGCTGGAGAGGCTTGAGACTGAAGTGAATGGGTGGTGTTACCTATATTGTCCTATATCTGTGTGTTCACTGTGATGAAACCTAATAGAATTTATCCCCCCAACTGTAGAGCAGCTGTGTACCTTATTCCCCTCAGATGAAGGCCTGACTATTGACTTGAAGAATTTCCGGAAACCTGGTGAAAAGACCTTCACTCAAAGAAGCCGCCTGTTTGTGGGGAACCTGCCCCCAGATATTACAGAGGAAGAGATGAGAAAGTTATTTGAGAAGTATGGTAAGGCAGGTGAAGTCTTCATACACAAGGACAAAGGCTTTGGCTTTATCAGGCTGGTGAGTGAGATTTGCTACCTTTGGGGTGTTTTTGTGCAAGTGACTCGCATTGGAGGAGCATTGCTAATGAAAAGTAGTAAATGTTCAAAGATCTTTGCTAATTAACCCTGCTGTTTGATTTTAGTAACCTGGAATATGGTATCAGCCTCTACAGGTGTTTTGTCTAGAGCTTGTTATAAGGAGGAATGTGAATTCAGGCAGCTTGTGGCAGGATTTGTGATATCTGAATGTTTTTCTGAAGTCAGCAGATAAAAAAACCAAAGAAAATATTAACATCATGCCTATTATAGGCAAGGTGGACTTCAATTTCTGGAGGACTCTTAATGTGGAATTTCTATGAACATAGATTGTCATGGAGTATTACTGATCAGTGTTCTTTGGGTAGGAGTTCTCTATGTGATCATGTTGAAGTGTGGCTAGGAGGGAAGTAGTTAGCAACATAGAGTAATGTTTCTCAGGTTTTGTTAGCTTGTGTGTTACCTTTCTGAAAGCCCCAAGATGAGTGCATGGAGTATGAGGTTCCCACACCACAGTCTGAGTACTTTGCTGTAGTGTAGCTGCTTGATAGTGATTAAATTATTGGAAAGGTGTGAAACTAGCATAAGATGTCTTTCATGGATAGCTGTACAATTGGCATTTCCTTTTATAGGGTTTTTTCTGTTGGGTTAAACTTATATCTGATATACATTCCCTTCCCCCCTCAGCCTGTTCATGTATGTGCCTATTCAACTAGAGTAGTTGATAACAGAGAATATCTACTATTTGTTTTAATATTTTTTGCCATACTATGGGAGGATTTTGTTCCTCTCTGTGAAGTACTTGTTCAGGGGAAACAGGCTTTGTTACTCTGTTGTGACTAGGACTGCCTGATTTTGTACTGCATTGAGAGTTTTAATTTTTAAATTTTTTATTTTTTAATCTTCAGGAAACTCGCACTCTGGCAGAGATTGCAAAAGTGGAGCTAGACAACATGCCTCTACGTGGGAAGCAGCTAAGAGTGCGTTTTGCATGCCACAGTGCATCGCTGACAGTCAGGAACCTGCCTCAGTTTGTGTCCAATGAGCTCCTGGAGGAAGCCTTCTCAGTGTTTGGCCAGGTGGAAAGGGCTGTGGTTATTGTGGATGACAGAGGGCGATCCTCTGGGAAAGGCATTGTGGAGTTCTCAGGGAAGCCTGCTGCTAGGAAAGCCCTGGATAGATGTAGTGATGGGTCTTTCCTGCTAACTACGTAAGTGTGGAGGGTGAGAAATGCTATACTGGCATGTATTGATGGGTGACATTAGCTTGCTTTTAAGAGATATTCCTAAACACTATAGTGGGACAGATGAGGAAGGAGGGGGTAGGTGATCTGACCAAGGAGAACTGTACTTGACTTTGTCTGAACAAGAGTGAGTCTGTGCAGAAACTAAGGTCTGAAAGCTTTCTTTTTGGAAGCTGCTAGTGGGGTAAGTGCATAAAATTTACCAATCAGCTTTCTCAATAAAGCCTCCTCAGGGCAATTAAAGCAGCCTTGAAGAAGCATGGACCATTTCAAGTGACAGTCCACAGAATTTGTTGGAAATGAAGCTTAGTGTGTGAAATGTGTACTCTGTATTGCTTCAGAGGCGAGTCTTGGGATGGGATGCATCTGCATGCACTGCTGGGGTAAGATGCTGATCCACCACTGTGGGCATGGCTTCTGTTGGAGAAACTGGTTAGATTGTTTGGAATTTTCACCGTAATGAACTGTATTCCTTGTGCTTGAAGATCATAAATCAACAAAGCATGTTCTTGCATTATTATGTGAACTTGCTCAAGTAAATACTAATTCTAGATGTGTTCCACAGAGCACAGCTTGTTTTTCTGTTAAGAATGAGCTGGTTTTGATCTCTTACACAATAAATTGTATTTCTGTCTTGTATGTATGCACCTAGAATTTGTGAATAGAATACTTCCTGATATTTTATAAGCTTTGTGCTTCTTGCTTCTCTCCTTTCTCTTGGAGGCCTGCATATGGTACAGCTGTACACAAGCACTTCCAGTTTTCAGAAAGCAGGTGTTTAGTGGTTGGTTGGTTGGTTTTAATACCTGTTTTTCTCCCTGATACTTTTTGGTGATAACCAGCATGGTATGTAGGAGAATTACTAGTTATGTAATTATAGTAACTATTACTAGTCTGTAGGAGAATTACTGTTATGGAGCTTTCACTGTTTTGGAGATCTTTATCCTGAAAGAACCATCAAACCAAATTTTAATAAGTGATCATGCAGAACTAATCATTTCCAATGTGTAACTGATAGCACCTGACATTCTGTCTTTTTATAGCTATTAGATTCTGATAAATCTAGGAGAGCAAACCAGTATGTTACTTATTTCTAGTTATGCTTTGGCATTGATTAAATTTGTTCTGGTTTGTTCTAACTCATGAGAGTAACAGCTAGAAAAACTGGTTTTAATTGTTTCACATTGGAAAATAAGACTATTAATAACAGATTATCACATCAGAATGAAAAGCTACATTGTGGATTTTCAGCTGAGGAGAGATATTTTGGCCTCATCCTGATTTCCTGCTGGAGACTGGCCACCACTTGCCACTTGGCATGGCATGATCATTTCTCTTCCATTTCCCCAGCTCTGGCAAATGGGATTAAGGTGCTAACAAGAAGTTGCAGGTGCTGTTTTATGCTGAGAATGCAGTGTCAGTACTGTGGTAGGGAGCCATTTCAGAGATTAGGGATGCTTCTATTAAATATTTCTGCGCACATAAACTAGGAAGACAGAAGCACCCATGCAATGTCTATTTTGAGAAGTGTACCATAAGATTTTATGGGGGGAGCAGGAGTTGGTGGAAATTCAGACATGGTCCAACAGGCAACTTGCAGAGCACTGCTGCTTGACAATAGTAGCATGTGGTGGCCTCAAGAGGAGAGTATGACTGAATAGTACATCCAGCAACCTCCAGTGGGGACCTAGTGTCTAGGGGACTCTTTGCTTTGGGCAACTATAAAAAGGCACACAAAGATTTGGAAGCCCGTGGTTGGCCTTATAGCAAGGGAGGAAGGAGAGTGAAAGTAGACATGAGACTACTAGACTTATGTTGAGTAGATCCTACTGGAGGATGTCAAGTTCCAGTTAGACTGTTAATTTGGACGAGGAATCATTCAGCATAGTTTTGGTTTGAACAGGTCAGCTCCTGTTCTTGAGAGAAAGAAAAAAATTTCAGTGATAACTGGTTTCACATTGGTTAGGATCCCCATCTGCTCTGAATTTCTTGAGCAGACCTAAAAGTGATATTTTCTAAGTTCAGCCACAGTATACATGCTTTTCTACACTGCAGACACATTCTTGGATTTCCTTGAAAACACAATCTTTTCATTACAGATTTCCTCGGCCTGTCACTGTGGAGCCCATGGATCAATATGATGATGAAGAGGGACTACCAGAGAAACTAGTGATCAAAAACCAGCAATATCACAAGTATGTGCCTGCCATGTGGTAGGAAATGAGACTACCTGTTGGACTAGGACATTGATTAATGCCTTAGTCCTATGAGGGTGACTCATCAGTGCTACTAAAGGTCCTTTTTTTTTTTTTTTTTTTTTTTTTTTCTCTTCCAAATTGCATTTGGTGTTCTCTTGTGTGGTTAGCTGAAATAAAGTAGTGGTTTAGGATCTGCAATGCTGGATAGGGCTGCCAATCTCCACGTATTTTTCATAAGTCCATTTCAGTTGTTGTAATAAAAAATTGTGCCAGGTTGAGATAACGAGAGATCCTCTTGCTCAGATGAGAAGCTGAAGCAAATACTCAAGTTACTTGCTCTATGTTGAGGGCAAAACTGGATGAAAACTGGACATGAGCTGACAATGCGCACTCAAAGCCCAGGTAGCCAACAATATCAAAAGAAGCATGGCCAGTAGGTTGAAGGAGTTAATTCTATACCCCACTTGGGTGAGACCTCACCTGGAGTAGTGTGTCCAGTTCTGGAGTGCTCAGCACAAGAAAGACATGGACCTGTTGGTATGGGTCCAGAGGAGGGCCACAGAAATGATCGGTCTGGAGCACCTCTCCTTTGAAGACCATCTGAGAGAGTTGGGGTTGTTCAGCCCAGAGAGAGGAAGGAGGCTTTGGGAAACCTTGTAGCGGCCTTCCAGTATTTAAAGGACGTCTACAAGAAATCTGGAAAGAGACTTCCTACAAGTGCATATAATGATAGGACGGGTTAGTGACTTTAAACTGAAAAAGGGTAAATTTACATTAGATCTAAGGAAAAAATTCTTAACTAGGAGGGTTTTAAGACACTGGAACAGATTGCCCGAGAAGCTGTGGGTGCTGCCTCCCTGGAAAGGTTCAAGGCTAGGTTGAATTGGGCTTTGAGCAACCTGATCTAGTATAAGATGTCCCTGCCCATGATGCAGGGGATGGAACTAGATGATCTTTAAGGTCGCTTCCAACCCAAAGTGTTCTATGATTGTGAAAGTCTGTAGAGGAAACAGATTTGAACCCACAGTGAAAATTTAAGAAATAATGTGAATAGCATTAGGAAATTGTAGAACTACTCAAGTATAGGGCCATGCTTTTTGAAAGCTTCCCAGTGTTGGTAGGTATCTGAGCAGTGGGAATTTGTAAACAATGCGAGTTTATGAATTTTTCAAGTAAAGCAGATGAGAGCTACAGGAGCTGGGAGCCTACATTAGGAGTAGTCATGTGCTCCAGGTGCAAGGGCTGCGGAGATTAGGGAAATTAACACACACCTTTAGGCAGTGTTTGTTTCTGGAGTGGATTTTTCCATAGCTCTACAGCACCATCAAAAGCTGTTTCTTTCAAGAGTATTTCTGAATGTCTTTACCTGGAATCTTTTGGTGTCCTATGAAAGCAGTGTCAGTACTTGCTATGGAAAAGGGTGGGACACAATTTCGATGTATAGTTAATCGTGCAGGAAACTTCTGCCTAAATTTTTCCTTTGAATAAGATGATTCTCAAGGAGCAGAGAAACCAAGGCATGGTGAGAAAGTAGAAGACATAGTGGGTTTTTATTTGTTGAACTATGAAGTTCATTTCTGAATGTTAAAAGGACCTGCCATTGCATTTAACACATTGTATTTTTCTTGTTTCCTTCTTGTTCTGTTGAAGCATTCACTAGCTCTTCCTTGTTTGACAGGGAGCGTGAGCAGCCTCCTCGATTTGCGCAGCCTGGCAGCTTTGAGTACGAATATGCCATGCGTTGGAAGGCTCTCATTGAAATGGAGAAGCAACAGCAAGAACAAGTAGACCGGAATATCAAGGAAGCTCGAGAGAAGCTGGAAATGGAAATGGAAGCAGCTCGCCATGAGCACCAAGTTATGCTTATGCGGCAAGGTACCAATTGAAATAAAAAAAAGTCCAAAACAGTGTGACTGACCTAAATGTGTGAATATTACCCTGCATAGCAGAACTGTTTCAGAACATGGCCCTGCAGCATCCAGGGCTGGGTAGCTCAGTAGACTGCCTAGAGCCTACTGAAGGTTAGCTGTGGTGTAGCTGCTTGACTTGTAACCAAGCATGGTAATGACAAATGAAAAGAGAAGTGTTACTGTATTGCTGGAGGATATGTTGCCTTATTCTCTTGTATTATGGTTCTAGCTCATGAATTGATAAGAGGTGGCATGGGAGATGAGTTAGATTATTTTTTTTTCCTGTTGTCTTTTACAGATTTAATGAGACGCCAGGAAGAGCTGAGGAGAATGGAGGAATTGCATAACCAAGAAGTACAAAAACGTAAACAGTTGGAGCTCAGGTAAGGGAGCAGGTTATAAAATGCTGTGACTATTATGGAATGAAACATTTCTTCAGTAATTGCTCAGTGTGATAATTTAATTACTACCTAAAGTGTAGCTGTTATTTTGGGTCTGACTTTTTGTGAAAGTGTGTGTGTGTGTGTGTGTGCGTGCACGCATGTGGTTGTTCTTTTGTTTGGGGTTTGTTGGTTGGTGTTGGTTGGTTCGTTTTTCAATAGGATGACTGTACAGGTGGGTTAAGATGAAAGAGTGGAGAGTTTCTTCCCTAGAAAGTTTGTTTTTTTAACAATTCTGTGTCTCAGTTTAGCTCCTTGATTGAGGCAGGTAAAATCGGACTGTGCAGTGATTCTGTGGCTTCAGTGCTCCACATTGGAAAACCCCATTACAGCATCTGTTTTTTCATCTGTGGGGTAACAGTCTCAGATTTCTCTCTACATTCCAGCTCTTAACTTGTCTCAGAGTCATCTTGAGATGCTCTAGGAAGTTCTCCAGACTAATCCCTGTAATAAAGGGGCTTGAAAATCGTCTGGCTTGTATGCATTATATTGCGTGTATTTGGAAGATGCTGTGTACATAAAATTATAGACTAAAGTTCTTTGAGATCATTGAGTCCATCTGTAATCTGACACTGCCAAGTCCACCATTAAATCACGTTTCTAAGTGCCGTATCTACACCTATACATCTTTTAAATACCACCAGGGATGGTGACTCAACCACTTCCCTGGGCATCCTGTTCCAGTGCTTGCTAACTGGTTCGGTGAAGAATTTTTTCCTAATGTCTAATCTAAACCTCCCCTGGTACAACTTGAGGTAATTTCCTCTTATCCTATCACTTCTTCACTGGGAGAAGAGATGGACCCCCACCTCTCTACAACCTCCTTTCAGGTAGTTGTGGAGTGATAAGGTCTCTCCTGAGCCCACTTTTCTCCAAACTAAAGAACCCTGGTTCCCTCAGCCTTGTGAGACACACATGGAAGTATTCATGTTGGGTTTTATAATTAATTCCTAAAAATTGAAAGTGCTGGAAATGTCTTGGTAACCATGTGCTTTCCATTTTCATCATGAGGCACTAAGCATTTGCCTCTGCAAAACAATGTTCTTACAGTAGGTTTCCAAACAAGACTCACCGGTCAGCACTGCAACATTGTGATGCAAATGGTTGTTTGTTGTGCTGAGCATCCTTGGGCCTTTATTGCAGGCAAGAGGAAGAACGCAGGCGCCGTGAGGAGGAAATGAGGAGGCAACAAGAAGAGATGATGAGACGCCAGCAGGAAGGCTTTAAAGGGAATTTTGCTGATGCGGTATGAGTATTTCTACCTTCCCATTACATCTAGACACTGATGCTAGCTTTTTGCCCTTCTACAACATGGGGCCTTCTCTGAATACTTGTTGGTTGATGTACTCTACATCTTTAGCGCATTCTGCTCTAAATTAACTACTTCCAATCTTAATAAAGTTTAGTGTGGAATATATAAATACCCCAGTAACTGGCCTACTACTGTTCATGTAGGATCCTCACTAGCTGTCTTGTGCAGAAGAGTATATGATAACATTTTATTCTAACAGTAATGAGACATACTGTCCTGAAGTACTGCTGCAGAACCCTGTTATGGTCACATGTCCAGCTCTATTCCTATCCTAGTCATAGTCATGCTTAGATTAAGTGATCCCAACCTGAGGCACTGCTACAGGCATGGTAATTTCTTGTATTTAAAAGCTAGATTGTCAAGTATTGTAATGTGAAATGTGGTAACCTACCCTTTAATAGCAGTACCTCCAGTTCTATAAAGAACTGTCTTCTAGTTCACTTCCACTCTCAGCAGCTTTATATTCTGGAGGCAGCTGTAGTGCTGTCAAAGTGGTATAATGGCACTGATGCGAGTGGTGTTTATGTATCCTAGCAAAAAATTGCCCCCTAAGTTAAATAGATAAATATTTGTTGAACCAAAAAGTCCAAAAACTGACTGACTTAAATGTGTGAGTATTACCCTGCATAGCAGAGTTCCTGATTTCTCTATTAGTACCTTTGTGTGATAAATAGTGGCATTGAGACTACAAATGAAATTAAATCTGTCAGTTCCTACTGTGGAAAAAGTAGTATTCTCAGTGAAGTGAGATGGTGGTCCTACCTTTGCAGTGAGGGAGAGCTGTGCTGTGTCATTTATGTTCAGTTAATAAAAAGAAATTAACTTACTAACTGGTATTTTAATGCAAGTAATCCAGTGCTGTGTCTTATGTGAGCTTGTATTCCTTCCATTCCTTCCAACTGGAAAAGCTTCTTAGCTGTGCTGAGGAAGTAGCAAAACTTATGTGATATGTTACTGCTGCTCAGCAGATCTTTCCATCCAGATAACTATTTATGCTGTTCTTTGATAAAACCTGCATGCCTAGCTTTGCTGATGGATGTTTTACTGATTGTGAATAACGGTCTTTCAGAATGGGATGTGTTAAATAAGACCTGTTTGTTTAGTACTTATTATGTGAAGGTACACAAGATCTTTTATACACAGTTTTCAGAGGTAAACCCCAGGAACTCACTGAATTTGTATAATTACATATTTCTAAAGCCTGATTTTTTTTAAGATTTTAAATGAGTGCTGCTTTTTCCAGAGGGAGCCACCAGACATGCGGATGGGACAGATAGGTATGGGAGGTAAGAGTATTCTTTAGCCATTTTTTTTGTTGTTGTTCTGATGCTTGTTCCTTTCCTTCTTACAAAATGTGTACATTTTTTGAATAGTATTATTTTAGTGGGTTCTTATTTAGAAACTCAGTCTCCCATTTCAGTGACAGGAAGTGTTCATGTGATAGGAAATAAAATTTTGGTATGAAGCAGTACTGTACATTTGTGAAAGACTCATTTCATTAAGCAAAAGACTTGGTGGAAGTTGCCAACAGACCCATGGTGTGCTTCAGAAGTTTGTACTGATACAGAAGGTAGTATGACCTGTAGTGCTAGACCTTGTGTCCAGGAAATAATCTTGATTACTGTGTTTCCATATTTTTGACTATGTGATTTAGAGCTTCAGGCCACATGTACGTGAGGAAGTGAAAAGGCAGTAGTGGCTTAGTGGCTAATGAAGGTAGTGTTAGATCCTACTGTAGTTTAAGATAATACTGGAATGAAAGATCAGTTTGTCTTGACCTGATAGCTCAAAGCTAGTTAATAAACTAGGACTCTGAATATAACAGTGCAGGGAGCTTATATGATATTTTGTGGCTCTGGAGTGAGAATAGACCTGAGTCACTGTGTCTGCCAGGATTGTTCTTCAGTTTTATTTTCCAGGTACCATTGGCATGAACAATAGAGGAGCTATGGGTGGTACCAATGTTCCAGCTGCTGCACCTCCTTCAACTGGTCCTGGAGCTATGATGCCTGATGGAGCCATGGGAATGGTAATGTATTTCCATCTGCTTTTTGTGCAGACCCTTTAAATGCAGATGATGTTTTTATTGTTAAGCCCTATGCTGCTGAAGTTGAAGCTTGTTTTTCTACCTAGACCTGTTGCTTAATTCCTGCTGAAATATTAAGAAGTTAATCTTGCCTTGATACTAGTTGGTAATTTTCAGGAGATTGAGCCAAGTCTAATAACTACTTACTTTACTTCCAAGATAGCTAGTGCTTTCTAATATTTGTTAGATCTTAGTAATAATATGTTTGGGTTTGTTTTTACGTCTAGTAGGAAGCCATTTGTAGAATGAGAGGGCTTTGAGAGTAGATTCTTGCAGGCTTACAGCCAAGTTTTCTGGAATATTTTGTCCATCAGTTTTAGAAACAATTATGTAAGCTAATAGGCTAAAATGAGTATGGTAAAATGAGTTCAGCTGCTTTGCATAGGAGCTAAAGAGCAAAGAATCAGTGGAAGATAGGCTTATTTAGTTTTTAAAATTTTTAAATTATTAAAATAAAAATAAATATTAAAATATTTAATTTTAAACTTTACTGCAGAGCTGTAAAATAGACCTTGGCTTCTGTGGCATCTGTCATGCATTCTGTCCCTTCTGTCATACAGAGGGTCAATTCACTCAGTGTGATAGCTTCCAGTCAGCAGCAGAAACAGCAGCAGTCATAGTCAAGTTTGTCCTGAAAGTTCATCTTTCTTTAGCATCTTCCTTTATTCTTTACTGGAACCCAGGTGCCTGTTGTAAAGCAGCTCTGCTCTATGTGGTTGCTTATCAGTAGTCTTGGGTTAAGGAAGAAGCAGTGATACAATACTAATATTGCAGAATTATTTGGAATTGGAGTATTGTATATTTCTGGATTGTGATACTGCAGCATTATCAGTATACTGCTCCTCCTTTGCATTCAGTTTGACAGAAGGAATAGGGTGAAAATGTGAAGTAGTTCTTTCCCAGACTGTATTACTTCTATGCTCCAAAGCAGGGCACTAGTCTATGAGATGGTGCAAATTGTATTAAATTGTATGCTTGACTACAAGTTACATGGGGAAAGAGACTTGGTCCTGTAATAGTCCCATCAGTCCAGTTTGGGGTGTCTAGTAATATTTCTGGTGGTGTGAAGGTTTGTTGTAGCAAGGTCAGCTGGAATTGTGGAATCCTAGTAGAATTTGCATCAACTCAAATGATTTTTAACTACCCTTTCTTGTTCCTTGTTTTTCTTTCTACTTTTTCTGCATTTGTTCTCATTACAAGACTCCACCACCACCTGCAGATCGCTTTGGCCAGGGCAGCACGATGGAAGGCCTTGGAGCAATGGGAGGGAACCCACCTGCCTTCAACAGAGGAAATCCAGGGGGTGATTTTGGCCCTAACAAGCGTCGCAGATACTAACAGGATTAAGCTACTCCCTGGATGTGCCCCAAAGAGGAAAGGAATCTTGGCAGGCCATACAGGGTTCAGCTTGGGGTGGGGGGGAGGATATTAAAAATAGTTAATTAGGTCCTGTTTTGGTAAAGCTACTCTAGGACAAGGGGAGTACAGTCTGACTGGTAAAGGGTTTAGAAAACGTCATGTGGTGCATTCCTATAATTTCAGTGTGAAAATTGGATTCTGGGAGGCTGCTATGGTTGTTCAGTAATGGCAAAATCTGGCAAGAACCTGAATGCCTTGACTGTTCCAGGTTTCCTATTTGCAGATGGGAGTCCTGAGACTAAAATCAAATTGCAGTATATCTTGGCATTTTTTAGTGTAGTGTACCTTGATGAAGAGCACAGGAAACTAGGGCAGCATCCGGGTACTTCGCAGCTCCTGTGATTCTGTAAATTTATATAGCTCCAAATGGTCCATCATGTAGTAAACTGGGGGAGATTTTATGTTCATTTTTTGGGGTTTTTTTTCCTAACTTGTAGTTATTCTTTTATCTGGACCATCTGATTCTTTGAAATGGCTGATTGTCATGTGCAGCTGGAATGGCTGGGAGGCTCTTGGATGGATTTTTTTGATAACGTGTTGTATTGCTGTTTACTTTTACTGGTAGTAAAGTACACTCTGGACAAAGATACTGTATCTCATGCTGAAGATTTAAATGAAACATGTTTGTATAATCTTAACCTTGCCTGTCTTTTGTGTAGAAGTACTACAAGATTTTTCATTTAGTGTAAACTGTTTGAACACAAGCTGTAATTGTCCCACTAACAAATTTGAGGAACGTTACAGGAATGCATTATTAAAGTGGATTTTAAGGCTTTTTTATTTTGTGTGGTGTCTCTTCTGTTTCTTGAACAAAAATGTCTACACACAGATTGAAGTAAATCAAGCTTCAGGTTATGGCACAAACGTTGTTCTTGCAGTTATTCTTTCTAGAAAGAATGTGTACACAGAATCACTGGAGTTGGAAGGGACCTCCAATCATCTAGTCCAGCTTTGCCTGGAATACTTTACACAGGGCTGCATCCATGTGGGTTTTTTTTTCTCCAGAGGAGACTCCAGAGCCTCCCTGAGCAGCCTGTTCAGTGTTTAGTCACTTAGGTTTAGTTTAATTTTAGATGCTTCAGTCCCCCAGTCATTTTTGTTGCCCTCCACTGTACTCTCTCCCGTAGTTCCTGTCTCTTGAACTAGAGAGCCCAGAACTAGACACAGAATTCCATATTGGGCCTCAGCAGGGGAGGAGGATAGCCTCCCTTGACTTACTGGCCACCCTCTTACAGAATAACATTGGCTTTCTTTGCCACAAGGGTACACTGCTGGCTCATGGTTACTGTCTACCAGTAATACCAAGATCCTTCTCAGGGCTGCTTTCCAGCAGGTCTACCCCTAAGCTATATTGATGCATGGTGTTGTTCCTCCCCAGGTGTGGGACCCTGTGTTTGCCCTTGTTGAACCTCATTAAGTTCTGCTCTGCCCAACCCTCCAGCCTGTCCAGGTCATGCTGAATGGCAGTACAGCCCCTCATGTCTTCCCCTTCTCCCAGTTGTAGATCATCAGCAAGCTTACTAAGGATACATTCTGTCTCACCTAGGTCACAGATGAATGTTAAAGAAGACTGGACCCAGTACAGACCCCTGGGGAACACTGCTGGCTACACAGGCCTCCACCTCAATTCTGCACCATTGATCATGACCCACTGAACTGTTGTCACTCAAACAGCTCTTAATCTGCCTCACTGACCGCTCATCTAACCCACACTTCCCAAGTTTCCTAATGAGAATGCTATGGGACACAGTGTCAAGGTAGATGACATTGACTGCTTTCCCCTCACCTGAACAGGCAGTTATGATAAGATAGAATGGTATCAGATTGATTCAGCATTATTTCCCCTTGGTGAATCCATATTAACCTCTCCCAAAACCTTTCCTCCATGTGTTTTGAGATGACATCCAGAATGATTTATTCCATCACCTTTCCAAGGACAGAGTTGAGACTAACCAAGCTCTAGTTTCTTTGGTCATCTTTCTTGTCCTTTTTGAAGACCAGACTGACAACTGGCCTTCCTCCAGTCCTCAGGCATCTTTCCTTTTCTCCATGACCTTTCAAAGATGATGGAGCGTGGCACAGCAGTAACATCTGCCAGCTCTCTCGGCACTTGTGAGTACATCCCATCAGGGTTAATGGATTTATGAAAGTTCAGTTTGGCAAAGTGGTCTCTAAACTGGTCCTCTAGCCAGGAGAAGTTTTTTCTCCACTTTTACCTCCAGGGTCCAGACAACTGACAAGATAGGGTCAAGACAATTGAAACTATTTTCTGGTGTAAGTGCTAGAGGTAACTATTCTCATTTACTTTGAAGGAGGAAACTGAAAACCTGTGACTGAGGTTATAGTAAGGATGACCTGTAAAGCAAATAATTACTAACATTTTCAGAGGCCATGCAGCAGGAGAAAAATGGCACCAGGGACTGCTTGTGCAGGAGCATTTGAGGCTGGGCACAGGAACAAGCGAGGCTGCATCACTTCAGAATACTTCCCGATGCTGGCATCTACTGAAGAGCTTTGGTGTTTGCTGTCAGTGCTTTCACTGCTTGGTGATGAGTGCAACTCCTGAGGCTGGACTCTTCACAAGCACTGTTTTGATGTGCTTGATTCTGCCAGTGTGCAGAAGGGAATGCTTTCCTCTGCATGCTTTTTCATGTTGATGGCTATTAGACAGTTACAGACTGATGAATTTTTATTATCATGAAGCAGCATGCTTGCCTTTTGCTGCCATATCTGAGCAGCTTGTACAAAGTGCATTTATGCAGTATCAGTTCATATCAGACCTAGGACTGATGAACAGACTAGTTCTTACCAGTTTGCTCTTAGCTTTAAACCTCTATAATCTGTGGGCTTAAAAAGTTACAACTTGTGCTTGATGCAGCTTTTCCTTAAACACCAGTGACTGTATTTACAAGAATCAAAGAAAGATGAAAAATGTAAGTGGTACATAGATAAATTTGTCACATCAAAGCAGCACACAAACATTCCATTTTTTTTTCTGGCACAGTGCATCTCACTAGAAGCTGCCATTTTCCACAGAAAGCTGCAAGTGGTGAAATATACTAAACTATTCCAGTGAGCTACCTCTGGGAGATGAAGGAAGTTGTGATTTCCTGTGGTCTTGCTAAAAGCGAGTCCTTCACCTTCCCTTTACTGTCGGTCATGGCTCAGGTACCTGCTTGTCTATCTGGTAAGTCATTTGAGTGCCAGAGGTAGCCAAAAGGAGAGGAAGAAAGCAGGGAGCTCAGACAAGCACAACACTTCCCCTTACTACAGCCTGGCCTCTGCTCTACTTGAGCTCATACATGTAAAGGCAACAGGACCCTCCAAAGGAAAACCTGTAAAACTTCGCACTCGCCACCAGTTGAGGCTATTTCAGGCAGCAGCTTTTTATTTTGGATACCAGCTAATGACAAGAAAACTGTGTCCTAGGAGTAGACTGAATGCTTTTCTTTTTGCACTAGTTCCTGTGGAGGACTGAAGGGCACTTTCTGATTAAGAATATTGCATGTATTTTCAGAGCACTGAAGTGCTATTCAGTTTTCTTTCGCAGCTAAGGTCCAAGCAATTGAAATTATTTCTGTGAGAAAGACACCGCTTGAACAACAGGGAGAAAATCCCCAACAGCTGGAGCTCATCTCTGTTTCATGGTGGATGTCTTGTGTCCATCTCCTAGGCTGCACCCACTCACCTTATCTTCCCTGGAAAGCCTCCCCTTGGGCCAGAAACTGTGAACATCAATTTATCGTATGTCACTGTGCTATGTTCCTAGTATGTCCTGTCTTTTGAACCACCTTATTCCCTGTAAGACATTCACAGAACTGCATCAGAGAAGCAAGGACAAAGCAGTGCTACTGCATTCTCTTGGCTGCCTGCCATTGCAACTTGAGTGCTGACAGGACTTGAGTGCTGTGGGCCACAGCTGCTCATATGTGACCCATCCCCCAATTACCTGCTGGTCCCTCTTCAATGTACCTCAGTGTGTGGGTCAGCCATACCATCCTCTTGGCATTTCCTCCAAGGCATGTGAGGTAACATGAGCTCCACATTCTTACTGGCATGGGATGTCAACAGCTGCAGGCTTGCTGACAGCTTGTGGAAAGGACAGGGAGATCTGAAATGCTATAGCTCTGCTAGGTCCCTGAGGCTGCAAATTCCCCAATCACAGGGCTCTGCCCAGATTCTGGACTTTCAAGTGATCCCTCCACCTGAGCAGAGGCTCTGGATACAAGCAGTGTTCTACCCATCTTTAGGACCTCTGGGTCAATTATTGTGTCTTGAGGCAGTCTGTCGAGGGAGGTGTCAGCCACATGGCTCATGCTGGTGTGACTATTCCACAGTGCCCTCATGTTTACCTCCTAACTTCTAGGTTGGATGTAGATATATACACAGGCTACCCAGGTATAAGGAGGTCTGATGGTGATGGTGGTACATGTCCAATAGGATTATCTTCCTTGCTAATGAGCCTGATGTTGCTTCTGGCCAGGATGCAAATGGCAGAACTGATCTGGAAGTGAAGCAGCAAGGTTCACAGAATCACAGAATGTTAGGGGTTGGAAGGGACCTAGAAGATCATCTAGTCCAACCCCCCTGAAGGATCACCTAGACCAAGTCACCCAGAAACAGATCCAGGTGAGTCTTGAGTATCTCCAGAGATGGAGACTCAACAACCTCCCTGGGCAGCCTCTTCCAGAGCTCTGGCACCCTCAGAGACACTGAGGGTGACACTCTGGTTTTCACTCTGTGAAAGAGTTCTTCCTTGTGTTGACCCTAAACCTCTTGTGCTCCGACTCCCATTGCCTCTTGTCCTGTCATTGGATGACATTGAGAAGAGTCTGGCTCCATCCTCCCTACACTCGCCTTTA
>JANHGL010025736.1:5855-28868 GCA_024611195.1 Ceyx melanurus
CCGGGGGGGGGGATTAGCCGTCGGGGTCTGTCGCATACATATATATAGTTGATTCAAAGCATTGATTATACATTTTGCTGTTGCCTAGCTTGTTTTCTTTTTTTTGTTGTTTATACATATATATATTGTTCTAATAAATGTCTTGCCTCCTTATAAGTCCCGGGTCTCACATCTAAAATAAGATAATAGTTGTCTAAACTAAGACAGTTGCTAACTGAGCTGAAATCAAAACTAGACCAAAATAAAATACTGAAGGAATTTATTACTAAGTAGCAATTATTCTCAAAACTATGCTGTCTGAATCAGTGGTGGGTTTCTTTTCTGTTTGTTCCTTGAGGTGAGATGACCTTTCATATCAGTTCTTTAGTGATCTGTTCCTTGGGCTTCCTGAGTCTTTCTTCTGACTGAATATTTCTGTTGACTGGTAACTGCTAAACTGGGAACAAGGGTAACCTGCCATGCAAGACAGGCTGCAGGAAAAGGACACTTGGGCTCAATTCATATGGACATACTCTGCTCTTTGAGACATCTTGGTGCTGGCTAAGGCATTCTCAGTGGGTTCAGAGCCTCTTGATCCCCACTCCCTTTTAAGCAGCTGGCAACCTAGGGTGTCTGACAGAGACACCCATGCTTAGGAACATGTAATGAGCCTGCTTGGTTAGCATGGGGCTAGAAGTTAGTAACAGAAGTTGTCAGTGGGAATAAAAAGGGATGTGAAAAATAAACTCAGAGAACTGGAATATATATCCCAGCACCCCCCAGTAGTTAGAAAGAGATGAATGAATCCAAGAAAGACAGCAAAGCAGGATGAAATTGTATTTCTTTTTTAAATAATGTGAAAGCTCCTGTAAAAGCTTCTCAACTTTGAACTATATCATATGATGAACTGTAGCTCTGTGCAAATTCTGTCTCCTGAAGGCTGAAGAGAATATTGTTCTGGACCTCTGCTGAGGAGTACCACACAGATGTTCATGGATCATGATGTTCTGTTTTCCATTGATCAATAACTGTCATCTGTCCCCTGAAGAAGCTATTCTCTGTGTTCTGGGCTGTCCCTGAGCAAACTGAGAGGATCATGGCTTAGTGATGTCTTCAGGATTATGTGGGGAGCTGGTAGCAGAGCTAGGAATAAACCCCAGAGCTCTGGGTCTCCCTGTTTCCTCTTTGGCAAAGCCCTGTTTCAGATCTGCTGACACCTCTCCTTTTATCCAGCTGGCCCTGTTAGTGCTGCCTGCTACCATAGTTAATTGTTTGAAGATGGAAGTAATTAAGGGTAAGAAAAATAGCTTATGTGATGATATCCTCTGAATACATTTCAAAGTAGATGTTTAACTCAAGTGAACACCTTGAACTCTTGAATCAAGGTAGAACTATGTACTCCAGTTTACATGCTGTAATAATGGGAAAGTAAGGAATAGAAAATTAAATTCTATAAGAGAAAATGAATCTGGATGTCTGACCATTGCAATAGCTGTAGTTGCTAAAAGGTTCCTTTCACAAAGAAGCTGTTTATGCTAAAAAAACCCCAAAATCCAAAAGCAAAACCCCCCACACAATTAGATCAGGTACAGAGGAAATCAGTTCTGAATTGCTGAGGCTTTCAGCAGCAGCACACCATTTGGTATATATGCTATTAGATAATTTCAAGGATTCCTTTAATCCTTCAATTGTTACTAAAATGGGTTTATAAAGAAAATAGACTTGAATGATGGCTGCTGTACATATTGTGCTTTCTTGAGATAAAAATGATTATGTTAATTATATATTTCAATAAAAGTAACTGTATCTGTGGACCTGCTGCTTAGATACATGACTGAAATAGAAATGGCAGGGGGAAAAAAAAATAACAGAAAGGAAAGGAAAACCAAAACAAAAAAGCAAAGCAGCTGCTTACAACTACCTGAAAGAAAGATTATCCCTTATCCTAGTTCCCTCTTGCTGAATAAAATGTGATGTGATCAGGTCACTGCATGTAAAATGCTGTAAGAATGTGATCTGTACTTCATCATCCTAAAATTCAAACATTCTCAAACCTTTTATACCACCCAGTTCATATTTATCTTTTTGGTCCTGCCTTCACCGGGTACCACATTTGTATTGATAAATTGTAGGTACTTGGAGATGTATTGATGGGCTGAAGACAGTTCAAACTGTGGAGTGCTGTGGCTTTGCATATCATTACACCTGGCTCTCTCTCTGCCTCTTGAAAGCTGTCGATTTGTGCATTATTGCTATTCAGGCTGATAAATGACAGTAATTGTTCTTAAGTTGAAGAGCTGGCTTAATGTGCTGACTTGCTTGGGAATTCTGAGCACCAGGGTTAAACTCTGCTCTGCTGGTTCTAACAAAATGGTCTTTTCCAGCTCAGAATAGACACTTAATTGAATTACTCGAGTTTTCCTGCATTTTGCAGCTTTGCATTTGAAGAAAAAAAAAATATTCATAACAAGATCAGGGAATTCAGAGCTGTTCTTAGGGAGGTCAGGCTTGGTATGTGCCCCCACTTCAAGGCACCTGCTCCCAGTAGTGCTGCCACAATCAAGAGTTGAGAAGGAGAATATGTTAGTCCTATAATGGCACTCAGAATGACATGGAAAAAAAAAATAGAGATGTATCCCTACTCTTTTTTTTTTCTGGTGTCTCAGTGGTGGAACTTTGTAGTTGTGAAACACAGCTCATTTTGTGGGATTTTTTGTAAGCAATGTTTTTCCATGTGTAGGGGCTGTGATTTTTCAGTATATTTAGTCAAGGAGTGGTGACTTTAAGCCTTGTTAATTCTAAAAAAAAAAAGATTTTTTTCAGACAGACTTTTTCAGGTATAATTCAAGAAGTATTCCTCATGAAATTAGATTTTTTTTTTTTTCTTGAATAACAGCCACAGAATTCAAATGCAGAATTAAAACTTTCCAGAAGCTGAGTCTGCCTTGTATTGAGTTGCTCACATTCAGCATTGTCTGTGTGTCTGTTTTGTGCAAAACAAATTAGGCTTAGGACTGAAAAGATTGAGTGTCTTGGATTTCCTTTCTTCAGGTCTGCATTCTGGGGGACAGCTGTGCATTCCCACTTTTCACACAAAAAAAATACAAATGGATGAAAAAAAAAAAAGAGCTTTTAAAGAAGATAACAGGGTTCAGAGTGAAATTATTGTGATCGTCTATGATAACTTTCTTCATGTATAAATATTGAGATTGATCAATCAATTTCTCAAGAGGTACAGAAAGTATTTCCTTTTATCCTCAAAGATTATGCATCTATTAATGGGCTTCTTTAGTTCCAAACATGGTAGTTGGGATTTCCTGGGCCAGCGTCATAGAGATACTGATTGTTCACTCAGGGTGAGCTTCAGTCACAGCCCTACTGCAGGATTCTTGTCTTCCTAGTTATAACTGCTGCAGCTTCAGTGTGTAATGCAAACTTAAAAACAGAAGTTCTGAAAACACTGGAACAATAATAAATTCAGTATTTAGTCAGAGTTTAGCCATCTTAGTAAACTGGTGTCCTCTTCATTAGTCTTAAAAAGGCAGATTATTTTCAGCTCTAGACACCTGATAGATGATCAGTGGATGATGTTACCAGAAGTGCTTGTCTTTTTCTTTCACAAAGACCTGCGCTGGTTAATTCCCATTCAGATAGTCTCCTCAGAGACGGGTTTTAAAATCAGTCACCAAATCTGCCAACTAGTCACCTATAAACTTGGGAGTTGGAGTCTAGATGTGATGTCTGGGAGCACTGAAGACTCTCTGTGGTTATGCAGCAGCAGCCATGCTGGGGCTTAGTTGACCCGGGACAGTTTCTAGAGCTGGCAGTTGAACACGGAGACAGAAAGGCCTACACTGCTCATTGGCTGCAGATCACTGAATATTTTGGGTTTGTGCTGTTCAGAGGAGATTTTGGGGTTTGTCTGCTGAGTGTAAAGGAGACACTTGGTTACACAGGCTTCATTCCCTTTCTTTGTTGCAGTACAAACTTCTTAACTTCTACAGGTATTTGTGCATTTACTGGTTCACAATTCATTGAAGATACTAGTTAATTCCTATTTCCTCCATTCTGTGCCTCAGATACATTCCCCCATGAGAAAAGAATCATTACCTCACTATAATAGTCTGGAAAATTTAGATTTTCCTCAAGATGCCTTTTTACTTTTTTTTTTCCCTTCACTTATCTGCTTTAAAATTAAACAAATAGTAAATTCATACTTCTGCAATAGGAAAACAGCATTAACAGAGTTCACAGAAAGGTGGGCTTCTCAGACTTGGTATTTCTGTACAATTTCTGCATGCTGTATTTCTTAATCTTATCCAACCCCTCTTCTTGAGGGAGCTCATTTTTCGTTATTCATGAAACCTAAAGCCATTGCAAGATAAACCTTAATGGATGCTATCTTTCACAGCCTGGGCTGGCCATGCCCACCTTCCTTGCAGAGGCTCTGCTAGAAGGCTACAGAATATTGTCACTCCAGTATGGATTTTATTTTCCTTGATCTACTTCAGTTCTTTACAACTGTGCTATTCAAGTGAGGATAAAGAATGAAAGTTCAGCTCGCAGAACAACTTTGGAGAGACACAATTCAGAAATGATATGTTACTGAGCATATTTCATCTCTGCCCCTGAGTTTTATATAATTGCTAATGGGTTTGTTTTGGTTCATTTTATTTATTTATTTATTTTCAGAAATTAGTCTTTCTTTTAAATAAAAATTCCTGATCTTTTTACTCCCAGGAGAATTTAGAGAACATAGACCTCCTGTTGTTATAGATTTGTTTCTGGCAGTGTTACTAGTGTATTGTTTGCACTTTTCAAACACAGAATGGCTCTGCTGAAGACAAACCGATGTCATCTTTCTGAATGTATGGACTGAAGTAACATTTGTGAACTGCTTTATTCAGCCAGTTGGTGTTATGACTATTTTAAATTTAGCAGTCTATGAGTAATTGCTTTTAAGAGCTCTGGGTTTAGAGGCAAAGTCAGGTACTGTGCAGTTCAAACTACATCTCTGATTCCAATAGAATGGGGAGTTGAGGTTTCTGGTTCCAGAGAAGTGAGCTGAAATCCTGAAGAGATGGCAGCTCTGAAAATCAAAACTGTTAACATTTGGAGCAGTTCACTTCTTCCTTTGTTGAATGTGAGTTCTTTTCAGTTGGGTTGTTTGTTTTTGTTGTGGTTTTTTGTTTGTTTGTTTTCTTTGTGAAATGAAATTTTCTTTTAATTGACGTGCTGGAGTAATGTGCTATGGAAAGCCAATACAAAGGAGAAAAGTCAGAGGAGTATTTGAAGAGGAAGGTGAATTTCTGTTTTTCTCCTCATGCATTTCATTCATCCTGTTAAAGGATCATTAAAAGGATTACAAGGATGGAGTCTTGTGGTTCTGCATCATGCTGAACCCATAATGATCATCTCCAGCTGATTGAGTGTCAGTTGACTTAATGGAATTTCCCTGGAGTGACTGCTATCCTTTCAGCTCTTCAGGTGGTTGTGGCTTTTGGATCTGTGGTAGAGCCAGGCTGCTGTGACTGCTCTGGGTCCTTACACACTTCTGGGCATCACTTTTCTTTGCCCATGGATGCCCTGCTAATGTGATCCATCAGGAGAGACCTGTGCAGGTGTTTAGATGGGGAGGGTTTAACTTTGCTGTGTTATGCTGTAGGTAGGCAAATACTCTTAGAGCAGCCTATACATCACCCTTGTGTTTGCCCAGCCTTTCCAATAATTAAATATATTTTTTCAGTGTCTTAAAGTATTTTTCCTCCAGGTTGCTTATTGGTAAGAGTTTGAGGTGGGTTTCACTTGTGTCACCAGGCTGGTTGCTGGGATCCTGCTGTGTCAAAAGGCTCAGCTGAAAGCTGCCAGCTGAACTGGGTGAAGGAGCCCTAGGACAAACCAGACTCCCAGAATCTTTCCCACTTGGAGGAGTAAAAAGACTCTGTGATGGTTTAGGAATTTATTTTTTTATTTTTTTATTTTTTTGGTAATATTAAGACAAAAGTCTCAATCTTCATTTCCATCAACTCCATATTTCCCAACATTTCTCTCTTCTCCCCCCAGCCCCAGCCCTGGATCAGAACCTGGTTAGCCTGAGTGCACCACAAACCTCCTGCAGCAGTCCCTGCCCAGGAAGTTTCGCACTCAGGGAAGCAGTTGGAGCAGTTCCAGGGAATCCTCTGCCTTCCTCTTCTCCTGCCTGTGTTGGAGAAGCATCCAGTCCTTTCTGACAGAAGAGGTATGTGTGCAGTTGATAATATATCTAGTGGCAAAAGAATGTGTTTTGGGTGAGAGGTTTAGAGGAGATAGTGGTGCTTTGGGGATGAGTTGGACTTTGGCTTTTCTTTGAAAGTTTTCATGAAGACTATGGAAAAGGGGTCAGTAGGCAGACTCCAAACATAATGTCAGGAATTGGAATCACAAGCCTGACCTCTAGACTCACTTCTGGGGAACTTGTGATAATGCAAATAAGCAAGTCTCTAAAAGTAAAATATCTCTATAAGATTAATCCATATTTAGTTCAAAAGATCTAATTCACTGTGATTTTTTGAGTATTGAGGGGAGAGTCACAGAAAAGCATACATACTGAAGTCTCTAATAACTGTGTGTTTCCTATTTTTCCTTTAAAGAAAAGTTTGGAAGCTGTTTCTGAGGAGTTTAAATTGTTTATGTGTTGAGTTTATTTGGTTGGTTTTTTACCTTGCTCACTTAATTTTCACTGATTACAGTCTACTTCTGGTTTGTTTTCCAAAGACAAGGAATAGTTACCAATATAAACAAAGATAAGAGAGTTTTAATGGAGTGTTTGGTTTCTTTTGCATGTCTTGCTTTTTTTTTTTTTTTTTTAATATCCATTCCAGTTTCTCAGTGGGCAGGAAACTGGGGAGGTGTTTCCCTCCTGTGTCCCCACAGCACTCATTCGTGGGCTTTGAACTTGTGTGGTGGTTGTGACTGATGTGGTGATAGTGATACTTTGCTTTGTACAGCAATGCACCTGGATTTTGAATGCCTAATGAATGCTGTGCAAGGAACCAAACCCAGGAAAAGTTTTATGTGTGTGTTCCTATGTTTGTTTGTTTTTTCTTTGATTTTTTAACTGAAATTGGGGAGCAAAAAAACCCAAATCTGAACCCCTAATCCCCCCCTACCTCCTCAAATAGCTAGTGTCTAGTCAACTGCAGAATGCCATGTCTCTAAATTAACCTTGAGGAGAGATTTTTGATCATGACTGTGGCAAAAAACAAAAATCAGCAAAAGAAGGTCCTTGTTCTTTAGAACTCTGTATGGGAAATTGTAGGAAAGGAAGGCTTAACTTTTAAGAGCATGAGTGGACTTACATTTGAATCCTGAATGTGTTCATTTAGCAACATAAGGCATTTTCCCCTCTTTTATCCTAAGGAAAAAATATCTTTTTTTCTTTATGCCAATTTCCCGTGAAGGTGCTAATGAACTAGATTATCTTCATTTGGTGAGCTGACTCCTGAGAGAAAGGGAAAATATGAAGTATGCAACAGGTGGAGTCACATCTGACTCTCCAAGGAGCCCCTGGTGCAGGCTGTGAAGCTAGTGGCTTAGGGAATTGGTAAGTATAGAAGCATTTGCAGAATGAGGACTTCTCAGTTCATCTTCTTTTCTGGAAGATTTCTGCTACCCCAACATGTACTCCAGGATCCCAACTAATTTCCTATACTTAAGTCCTGTTCTTTCAGCATTTGACCTTGTTTCCAGGAAAAACCAACAGATCTGTGGTCATTACAGCAAGCCACATTAATTAATAACCTTTGGGTGCTGATTCTGGAGCAGACCTGATCGTTTCAAAGGCTCTTTTAATCTCAAATCAAGGGGTAGAAGATAAGGGAAAGCACCAGTTTGTTTTGTTGTAACGGATGTGTTTGTTGCCAGGACTGACCATCAAGTGGCTGAGATAGCTTCATTATTTTAGATGGATAGCTAATTGCAGTCCTTTTTTTTATGATTCCTATTTCTGTCCTTCTCGGGGTGGTTGTGAATTAGCTGCTTTGTGCCATTTTCCAAAGTATCAGGCATTTTTATACATTTGGTATATTGAATGGCAAATACTTGATGTAAAGTCTGCAGTTTTACTCCATAACCAGATTGTAAAATATGAACTGAATTAATCATAACTGCAAAGAGTAATGGCACATTTTCTCTTATTTTATCTTTACTGCCTTTCAGATCATGGTTTAAAACCTTCTACATCTGGTGCGCAGAATGAGGCAGCAGCTTTGGTAGTGGATAGCAAGAGGCAAAGGTCAAACCAGAGGCTGCACAAATATTGTGCACTGGATTTATTGTTTTAATTAAGAGTGTGGCAGTTCATCATAAACTGTTTATGGTGTTTTTGCACAGTGCAGCATTTTGAAATCAGCTGTTTTAATGAAAACATAATGTCATATCTGTCAAAGTTCTAAATATTTTGAAAGTGAAATATGGAAACAAGAACTTTAATTCCGGGTTTACTGGGATTAGCTCTTGGAATTGTTTTAAAATCCCTTATGTGTCATATCACAGGTAGCACAGCTCTGTGTGAGGAAGGGAATGGAAAGTGCTCTGTGGAGCTCGTTGTATAATTGTGAAAATACAGGCTGAGGGTTCATGTCTTGAAAGACAAAACTGTTGTGATTTGCATTGGAACACCAGACTACAGACACAGAGACGGGGCACTTCCTTCACCCCAAACAACGTGTAGATGCTGCAGCCTGATGGAATTCTGGGGGGGCTTTTTTTTTAAAGCACAACAACCTCCCCCCCCTCCCCCCCCCAAAAAGGAGGAATCCTTAAACCTGGAAAGAAGGAAATATGCTGGGGGTCATTTGATGCTGTGATGTCTTAACATCAGGCTCTTTGTAACTAATTATGTATGAGACTTGAAGGCTTGTCTCTGGACTTCGGAGCCTGAGCATTTTGTAGCCTAGCAATTTTCTGCCTTTTTTTTTTTATTATTAATGTATTCATTTAGATATGTAAGGCAATTTTAGTTACTTTTTTTTTTTGTGTGTGTGTGTGTAGCCTGATAAAATATTTGTATAATCTGAAAATCATATTTTTGCAGTATTCTCCTTGGAAAATAGAAATTAAGTCTGTCATTAGATGCTAGGCCACAGTAGTTGACTGAGCAGGGTAATGTATGTTACATTTTGTGCTATACTTGGTCAAGTTTCATATATATCGTATTCCACGTTATTTTATTAAATTTAATATCTGCACTTCCTATTACCAGACATGCCTCTCATTCAAAGCACAGAGGCACAGTTCTCTAATCAGAAGTGACAAGCTATATACTTTCTTTCAGCCATTATTCGGTAGCCTAGAGCAAGGAGCTCTGTTTCCTTGAAAATGTTTTGAATTGGGTTATTTTTATTGAAGTATTAAAGTAATTCTTCAGATTTTAGGCTATTATTTAAGTACTTTTGGGAGAATGCAATAACCTCAGGATTCTGGAGCCTTTGTTATGTTAACAATTGTCGCTGCTAAATGTATCTTTTTAATGCTTGTTATGTAAGTGTCTGGGAAAAAAAATCATCCGACTGAGAGGAAGCAACAACATTTAGGAAATAAACAAGATTAGTTGGCTAAATTGGTTTACTATTGAAGGATCATATCAAAGTAACTTCCTATTTAAATATACCCATAGATTCTGGTCACCAGACCTTCACCAAGAAATGCAGGTGATTAAGTGTTCTCTGATTTGCTGGCCCATAAAGCACACATTTGGCAGATGCAGTATTTAAGAGTCTGACAATGAATCCTCTCCTCTCCAGGCAATCTGTTGCTTGAGCTAATGGTGGTTAAAGACCTCCACAAAAACCTGTAATATTTAGGTTTGTTGAGTGTCTCTATTTGAAAGGACTTCCCCAGGCTTTGCACACTTTATACCTCCTCTTTCCTTAGAGATGGAAAGCAGTGTGAAAACTCAGAGAGGTGGCTGCCTTCCTCAGATCATCAGCTGGAGATAATCCCAGAGGAACTCGAGGTGGAGCCTCTCTACTGGGGCTGTGGTACTTTTGGGGTAGCAGTGTTTGCTGAGAAGTGATGGTAATCCTAATGCATCAGAGGTGGCCAGTGTTCTCCCACCTCTTGGTAGGGGGGTAAAGGTGGAATAGGAGTGCTGCCAATGCTGGTGAGATTAGAGTTCCAATTCAACTATATAATTGTGGTTTTTGGTGTTTGTGGCTTGTGATTGGTTTGTGTTGGTTTTTATTTTAATTATCATTATTGTTTGTTGTTTGTTTTGGGGGGATTTGTTTGGTTTTGTTTATTTTGGTTTTGGTTTTTTGTTGGGTTTTTAAAAATTATCACTAGTTTAAAATCAAGAATGGGTAATACTGAAGTGGTTAATAGTAGTATAAATGACATGGCTAAGAATTGATGTGAACTAATAGAGTAAAAACCCATCAGAGATGAGTGAAACGTTAAGAAATGAAAATATCAGCTCTAATAATAAATACTACACAGGATGGAAACATCACCAGAGTAATGACATTACATGTCTAAAATCTTATATAAGTTGCTGAGCAATACTCTGGAAAGGCAGGGAGTGGCAGCAGGAAGGCTTCAGGTAGAACTGTAGATGAGAAACAAAGGCATTTCTGATGTTAGAATAACTGAAGGCAGGGAGAATATTAGAAGAAAGTATCTCTTCTACTGGCCTTGTTTTCTTTACCCGTTCTACTTATAGCCACTGTTGGAGACAGGACATCTCACAGTGTGACTTGTGCTCCAGAGTCTGGAGTGTGTCACCGGGATGGTGCTAAGTGAGGGAGCATCCTCCCTGCAGGGATGCCAGCAGCTAGCCTGGCAGGAGGAAGGAGTGGCATTGCCTGCTGGCTCCGGCGTAGATTAGACCTGCGACTTGCTTGCTGAAGGGTTATGGTGAAAATAAGTCACACTTGGTAGAACAAGAGATTCCTTTCAGCCTTGGAAATCTATGGATCTCTTTCAGAGGTGTGGATCTGTAACACTGATCTATTCACTAAAACCCTGAGATTCATTCAGTGCTCAGCTGCAGTGACATGATGCAGCTTTCACCTAGGAAAGATGGAAAAACTTTCATTTATACAACTTGACCATGTTTATTTTGTGGAACATTTAGCTTGGAATTGTAGGTGTGTAAAATGTGGAAAGTTGTCAGGGCAGCTTTACCAATTGATCAGCATTTCCCTGGGATTTGCTGTACAAAGGAATGGGTTTGTATTTTAGCTTAGAAGTGCTGAATTAGAAAAAAGCATCCATATTTCTGCAGAGAAAATGCATACTGTCCCTAGCATGCATTAAAAAGTAAAAAAAAAAAACCAACTAAATTACAAATGGAGGAAATTTATTCTCCCTTTAAAACTGCTCCTGCTTTCAAAGACCCAAGTTTTTACAACCTGCTACAGATAGGTTCACTTACAGGAAAAAAGTTGTTAACAGTAATGTGAACATAAAGGTGGACATGACAAGAGGCATATGAAAGTGGAACCAGATGTTTTCACCTAAGTTTTCCCAAAAGGCAGAGAAATGGGACAGATGAATAGTTGAAATATTAGTGGAAACAAGTGTGAATGGGAGAAATTAGGAAATAAATACCACAGAAAGCAGAAGTTCAAAACCTTTTTCTCTTCTTTTTTTCTTTTTTTTTTTCTCCTCAAAGGAATATCTATTTATTATTGAATGACATTGAATATTGGCCACTAAAGTTTATTTTGCTAAATAGTGCTGGCATATTATCTGTCCATTTAAATGATGCACAGTTAACAAATGTATGATTACTGTTCTTAGTGAAAAGCCATCTCCTGATAGGCCAATTTCTATAGACTTAAAGCAAAAAAAAACAAAATCCCACATATTGTAATAATCTCCAGCAAGAGAAAATGAATAGAAATATCTGAAGATCTATGAAGATCTATGTATGTACATTGGACATTAGTGCTAGATATGAAATATATTGGGCAAGTGTTTCAAAATATTTCAAACATTGTTGACCTTTGTTATATAACAGCAAGCTCAGGGAAATATATTTGCATACGTTTAGTAATATATTGTAAATAACCACATAGGACAGTGGGCATTTTTCCTTAAGATGCAGCATTATAAGCAAGACATTAAATTATGCCTATCAGACAAAGCAGCAGAATCTCAACATTTTTTTTTTACAGCACATTCTATTGGGAAGACATCTCTGCTTCTAAAAAGCACATGCATTAACTGCCTGATTCATGTGGTGACATGTGGCATATCCAAATGTGTTATGGATCTCCCAGGAATAAAACAACATAGCAAAATCATCACCTTGGGATGTTCATTGAGTGAATATTTTACAGACATACTCTTTTTATATTTATATAATAATTTAGTGTTATGACAATTTTTTTAGCAGTGTTGGCAGTTTTTCTTTTTTATAATGGTATTATATTTGTGAGCCTATTAAGTGCACATGGGCTAAACTACAGAAAAAAGTATTTTTCATAATTCCTTAGGGTGCTTGTAGCAAAAGAACCATATTGGTATAAAAAAAAAATGTTAATAAAAGGTCAAGCAGAACTTTGCAATGTTTATCATGATAGCAATAGCAATTTGGGGCTTTTTTGAATTGTTTATTGAAGAAGCAGATTTATGGAGTGCATAGAGAGGAAACTATACCTGCTACACTTTGTATTTGATGAGAGACACATCTCCATTTTATCAATTATCAAAGTAATTAATTTCTACCATTTTCTACCAGGAAAAATGCTGGTTTATCATTTAGGACTTGGTTTGTTGTGGTGCACCATCATGTTCTAGTCACATTTATACGTGCACTGAAACAAGGACCCAGCTAGGCTGTGTTGATCGACTCTGCAGTCTCCTGGAGCCCTGTAAAAAAAGTCTGTGCCTGGTCAGATTTTTATGTGATGATTCTTTCAGTGTTTCTTCTCACAGAGATGCTGTGATTTGTATGTAGAATAGCTGTGTCTGTAGGAGGTGGACTGGATGATCTTCAGAGGTCCCTTCCAACCCCTGCCATTCTGTGGGTTAGACTGTACAGTTTATAAAGGTTTTCATTAATTTTATCCCACAGATTTGTAGTAGTAAAAGCCAGGTAATGTGTGTATAGACTGTCTCTGACCAGACTTTGTTGGGTTTTTTTCCTTCCCCCCACCCCCAGGTATATTAAAATGCAAGCCTTGATGATATTAACTGTGGCATGAATCTATACATGTGTCTTTACACTCTTTTGCTGTGAGATTACAGCCCATCAGTTAGTTTTAACTTCTCAGCAAAAGAGTAGTAAGTAAATTTGTGTTGTTGCTTTGTGTATTAATTTGCTTGGGTGTCTGTATCCTAAAACAAATAAACCCATTTTTTTCCTTGTTTTCCTGGCTAAGAGAGTGGGCCATAAACTTGAGTGTAACATTGAAAAAAGAGTATTGAGTAATAAATGAGTACCTGGATTAGGATGAACTGGTACAGAGAGTCACTGTTGATCAGCTCAGCAGACATGGATAATCCACAAATGGCACCACAAGCACCTTCAGACCCAATATTGTGATGAGACTAATTTCCAGTAAATTTTCTCTTCCTGCTTCAACAGATAAACTCTACCAGGTAGATATAATAGTGTATGTACAGTGCAGGAATGAGATGAAGAATTCTGAACTAGTTGCTTCTCTACCTTATTCAGAAAATGCACACAATAATTTTCCCTGGCTTTGTAAATCACTCTCTGCTAGTGTGCTGGCTGCATCACTGTTATGCTGTGGATTAAAATACTGACCCCAGACAAATACTGCATCTCCTCAAAACAGAAATGTGTTTTCTGTTCAAAAGTGTAGATAAAGGCTAGTTTTTGAAATTGATCCAAGCTGGCTCCACAGGAGCAGAAGCATGAGCATCCAAAGTAGCTGTAACAGCAGGAAATTCACTTTTCATTGCCATTTTGCTGTATCCCTTGTGAGAAGGGTTGAAAATAGTGCAAGGAAACTACAGGAAATCTATATCAAATTTTCTTAGAGATCCATCTTATTGTTTAGCAATTTTCCCTTGTATCATATTAGCACTGTATTTAGGGTTGGTTTTTTTTTGGCAGAGACAGTAGCAGTGATTTTTGTGATCAACGTTATATTAAGAATTAGTAAAGAAGTGTTAAATGCAAATGATGTTGGTAAAATAGGGTCTATAAATACATACCAGTATCAGGTTTGCCAGTACAAACTTTTATTTAATATGCAGCTTAATGTCTGGTGTCAAGTAATTAATGGCTTCCACCTTACTCATATGGTCTAGAAAAGTATTTTCTTAGGTGTCCATACAGTTTTTACATAAAAAAACTTACTTTCTTAGAAAAAATCCTTTGTGCATCACAAGGCTTCTCTGGAAGCTTTGCTGGGCAGTGGAATCGTGCTGCTTCTCACATCTACAGCAGTCCCTTGTAGGACACCTGAAATAGGCAGTGAGCTGGTGGGCTAAGCTACACCAGACCCACCCCCAGGGGAAGCTGAACAATCCCAAACTGGCTGTGGTGACACAGCACTGCAGGTCTTATGGTCTGGGGGAATAGGAGCTGCTGTCACCTCAGCTGTCTGACAGACAGACAGACTGAGATTGGGACTGGGATTTTGCCTGCCATAGAAGTACCTTAATCAATGTCAAATCAGTTTTTAATTCCAAAATGTTTGCATTTTGTGTTGGGAGCTTTGAGATCACTGTATGTTCTGGTTCCCAGCTCCCAGGGCTACCCCAGTAGCACTGAGGCATGGCATGAAGCCTAAATGAATAAGCACTTTCAGGCTTATTAGGCTGGGCCCTGTGCTGATGCTGCCAAATTGGGCAGCTGGGGGAGGAGGGAGGTAACAGCAGGGGTCACAACAACAAAGGATGGAAGACAAGGAGACAGCATCAGGCAGAGGGAAGAAGCAATGTGGGAAGTAGGAGGGAGGAGAGGGAAGGTGGTGGCCAGAAAGGAGGCAGGTCAGGAGTAGAAGAGGAAAGTGGAGGTCATGAAGTTAATTCCAAGAAGAAAACTTGGGACACAGGAGCCGCTTCATTCAACGTAACGTGCAACAAGAGACCTGCTATGAATGACTTCTCAGCTAAAATACTGTTCTAAAATCAAACTCTACTGTAACTGTTGTTATATTTAAGCCCTGCTCATTGTTTGCTGCTAGCTAGTATGTAAACACGACAAAAAGGAACAAACCTCAGCAGAAATCCCAGCTGGTCTGTGCACTGCACCTTGGCCCCCGAGCAGGCTGTACCTGTGGGGTGCTGGGTTCTTGTCCTGGCTGCAAAGTGTGGAAGCTTTCCACCCTGACTGGTGGGCATGGCTGGGGAGGGGTTAAAGGGGAGTCCTCACAGTGAGGGTGAGGCCATTTGAGTGCTGGGGATGGTCCAGAAAGTCCCATTTCTACACACCTTCCAGGGTTGCTGGCAATTGCTCATCTTCAGCTGATCTAAAGTTAGCTCGTCTTAAGCAAGGTGGTAGAAAGGCAGAGTTCAGCCTTGGGCTCCAATGGATTGTCCCTGTAAAGTTATTCTATGTCCCCTCTAGCTATTCCTATTTTAATTTTAAGTGCCTAAGATAGATTGCTTCCATCTTCTGCTGTCTACCTTGCTAGAAATACCCTACGTATTCTGTGAGCTTGAAGTGTGGAAAGATTGGCACCACAGTGGGTTTGAGAACTTCTGAAATGGATGAGATCTGCTTTTTTACACCTCTGCCAAATGTTGAGAGGTGCCCAGGTATGATGCAGTGAGCTATCCACACAGATAAATCTGGCCAATACCACAGCAGTGGTTGTTTCTGGCTGTGTTTGGACTGTTCTTTGTGTTCCTGTAAATATCTAGCGTTATCTTTGGGTGTTCTTTTGGGAGACGTGGGGAGCTGTTGACTCAGGAATTATTCAAACCTGGATGTTTTGTTTGGACATAGTTGCACTTCTAGGTCTGATTGCTTTGTTTGCTGCTTTATGTGTGTTTGGTTTTATTTCTGGTCTCTCTCTACCATTTATGATTCTGTAGCAGAGCTCCTGCACTCCCGAGATGTCTGCTCCACGTGGCAGTCCTCTGGAGCTTTGCAGTTGTGCCAGCCCCATGGAATACTCTTCTTATTCTCACTCTTGAGTGAGTGTCTTCAGTGTTGCTTCTTCCTGGAAATAAACAATGTGTAGGTAACAGCATTTCCTTTCTTTAATTGCTCTTTTATTTTACATGTGATATTTACTGGAAAAGAAAGACTCACAGAATGTTAGGGGTTGGAAGGTACCTCTGGAGATGACATCAAGTCCAACCCCCTGCCAGAGCAGGGGCACCCGGGGCATGTTGCTCAGGAACAGATCCAGATGAGTTTGGAAAGCCTCCAGAGAAGGAGACTCCACAGCCTCTCTCTGCTCCAGTTTATTCCCATTGTTCCTTGTCCTGTTGCTGGGCACTACAGAGAAGAGCCTGGCCCCTTCCCCTTGACACCCATCCTTCAGATATTTGTAGACATTAATAAGCTCCCCTCTCAATGTTCTCCAGACTGAACAGCCCCAGTTCCCTCAGTCTTTCTTCACAGGGGAGAGGCTCCAGTCCTTTCATCATTCTCATAGCTCTCTAAACTCCATAAACTCCTGCCCAAGTAACAGAGCTGCTAGTCTAAGGCAAGTGGAGAGAAATGAAGAGGAGCAGCCATGTAACATAATTTCATGAGAAGTGAGTGAAAAATATTAAAGCATAATTGTGATTTAAGCATATTCTGTTCTCAGCCATCACCAAAAGTGTTACAAGAATTGTTTTTTGAGGTCTTATCTGCTTCTGGAATATCTCCATCCCTCTCCTTCTCTTTGTCTTTTTTGTGCGTGTTGTGGTTTGGATTTTGTTGTGTTTGTTAAAGTTATATCTGTATCACAAATGAGAATTTTAAGGTATGTTATCATTCTATTTATTACAATTCCCTCCCCCCCCCCCTTTTTTTTTTACACCTGGAATAGTAATGGACAACTTGTTTTAGAAATATCCTGTTCATGGGGTTTCAGAGCAGTAAATATGCTACTGTCACATGAATAGTATTAGATTCACAGCAGGAACTTACTGGTCTGAAGGGTGACATTGACCAACTCTGCTGATGACAAGATTTCCTTACTGCCACTTGCTTTTGCTGCTGTAGCCAGTGATCCTAATGAGCCAGTAGGCAATAGGTCTCAAACTCGGATTCTCTGTTTATCTCTAATAGTGGACAAGGATGATCTAGAATTAGTAAATGCATTATTTGGAAGAATTTGAGTCCTGCTGGCTGTTCAGGTCTGTAGGGAATAGTGTTTGGCCATGGACTTGTAGCTACAGCTATTGCTGAGACACTGAGAGCTTCAGGGGTACACAGCAGTGGGAAAACCTAGGTGAAAGAAAGAGAACTCTGAGGATAATTACAGATAGACCTTTCTATTTGGATTTTCACTTGCTGTCAATATTTTGGATTTTCTTAAAATAGGGTTTTTTTGGTTGGTAGGGGAGGGTGGGTTAGTTGGTAGGGTATTGGTTGGTAGGTAGGGTGTTACTGGTTGGTCTTATTTCTGGTTTTGTTTGTTTCTTAAAGTAATGTGAAATCTTGCAGAGCCGGCAGCGCTCCCAGTTCAGACCAGTTGGTGGGAGTATAGGCACATGGACCCGCACCCCGAGCATCCCCGAGCTCCACGGCTGACCTTTGTCAGGCTCAATAGCCTTTCATTTATCACTGATCACAAGAGTGGAATGAACATATTTACTTGTGTTTTACTTTCCACTTATAATATCTAGTGGCATGGGAGGAAAATGAAAACAATTGTTCATATGGGAAATTTATGTGCTTCATCTGGCTGTGTGATTTCCACAGTTGTACCAGTGCCACTTAGGGACTGGTATTGCATTTTACATCTTTAGGCTACAACAAAGTAGCTTTTCCATCTGCTCTGAAGCCTCTAATAATGCCGGGCTCGCCCTGGTTTTGTAGTATAGGGTTTCATTTGAATAGCAGACTTCTCCAGCTCTTTGTTTAACCAGTGCCTTTCATCTGATGCTAAAAACACCACTTTTGTTTTAAGGATATTTGCCTTTTATGCTCAGCGAACAGAACCTTCCGATTGCTGGTTTCTCCTGTTACCTGCTGGCTACAGATTCACATAAGCCCCTGAGCTGTCTTATCCCAGGTCCTGAGTTGTAGGTGGAAATCGTTCCTGGATACTCCACAAAGCATTTCTGAGCTCAGGCCCATCATGGGTTGACACCGTCCATCCAGTTCCCTTCCATACTTTACTGATTCCAATAGTCCCATTACATCGGGGGGATTATTCATGCAAGTAAGGCAACTGGGAGTTGGGGTTTAATTCCAGGGATTTTATAAACTTATTTTATGTTATGCTATTTTAATCGATTTAAATTTTATTTATTTAATAACAGTTATTTCTTTTATTTTTTTCACTGCGACTCGGTTGCTTTCATCACATTTCAACTTCCCCAGTGCCTAAGCCTGTAATATTTGCTGATTCTCAGCACTGTTTCTCAGATTTGTGTTAGTTTAAAACTTGTATATGCCAGTCCACTTGTGTAAAGCTACCTACAAATAAATTCTCCTTTCCCCACTGTTTAACAGTACGTTCACAATGGCAGTGTTATAAAACTACATTGCAATGTTGAATGCCTTCACACTTAAATTACCATTTCTAGAGGTAAATTATTTTTTTCAACTTCACAAATTAAATATATATATACAGATATACCAGATTCTGATCACTTAATGAGGAGTTTCTCTTTCTGAGAAATTCCTCTTTCTGACCACTAAATTAGAAGCTTCTCTTTCATTCCCCCCCGTGTGTCAGCAAATTCTGCTGCTTTGGCAAGATTTTCTTGTCTTTTTTACAGAAGGTTTAAACAAAATATAAGTAGTTTGTTCACATAATAGCACGAGGTGAATAGGGGGGACAATAAGTATGATGGTGTAGTGTTTAGAATGTACATATTGTTATAAAATTCATAAATACATGAGTGTATTCACTGCATTGCAAGTGCTGGTATATTGGGTAGGTAGATCCGTCAGCAGAGATCCTCTAAGTATGTGTGTAACACCTTGAGTAATCAATTAGGAAATACTATGATCTCCTGGTGCATTTTATGTTGTTTTTCTCCTGTACTGCTTGCAGTTGTGAGGTAGTTTCTTTACCTTGCATGGTTTGCAGACTGGAAGCAGAGCTGGGTTGCAGGGGAATCCAGTCGGGTGATAGAGTGAAACTGCTTTGAAAATGGAAGAAATTCTGAAATTATTTTAAGGTTGTGTTAGGAAAATTATGGTGAAATAAGTTTTTTCACTTTCGAAAGAAGAATTTGCTGTGTGTGTGTGACAGGAATACCTCTGGCTGAATACTGCACCCAGCAAAGAGTCAAAAAAGCTCAAACAGGACTAAATGAAATATTTACAGAATGCTGTTGCATAAAATGCCTGCTCTAGCGGACCAGTGAGAGATGGTACCTGAGGCTGCAACCCAACCACCTCAGGGCTTCAGCACCTCTCTTGCATTTATTCCTTGTACCCAACCTTTGATTTCTCTAGAAGTGATAGATCTGAAATACTTCTGCTGTGTCCATTTGCTTCATTCCAGAGATTACAAGTTTGCTTTTAAACAAGTAAATATTAAGTTCCTGATGGCAGCAGCAGCCTCCTTCTGAGGTGAATGAAATACTCTCCCAGCTAATTAGAATCTACCCAATTTCCCCAGCAGTCTTGCAGTGGAATTATTCCAACTGCCTTTCTTTATTGTGTGGTGACAAATTTCAAGGTGAGAAAATAGATAATGAATAAATATCTGTTTTTAACAATTACCCTGTATTTATAAGGGGGGAAAAAAAATCTGTTGAGTAAATATGGTAATAACACATTGTACTAGAACTGGACAGAAGATGCTGAAATAAATAGGAGACACATTTTTGGTGGGAGACAGGTACATATATATACATATATGTGGGTTGTATTCATGGGCAAAGAATTAGAAGATGCTGAAATGTTTCTTTGGGTCTTGTTGCTGTTTTCAGTGAGTGCAGAATAAGAGAACTAAAGAATGTGAAGTATTTTACTAATTTTATTTGCATTAAAGTTTTTAAAATCTCTTAGTGTTTGAAACCAAAGTTAACTTTTTAAATTATTTATAGCTGCAATAATGCATGTTTTTGTTATTGAACTATATCTCTATAGTTCATCTAGTGAACAAAATCCTCCCTCAGCTAATTATAACTTACAGTATTTTCCCAGCAGTCTTACAATCAAATTATTCAAAATTGCATTTCTTTATTGCATATTGCTAAAACCCAAGACAAGCAAACATCAAGATAATAAACAATTATTTATTGCAAATTATTACCTAATATATAAGATTAACAGCTTGTAACTATTAAGATTAATACACGTGGTAAACTGTATTTATTATACTTATTTTGTAGCAAATATCTTTGTATAAAACATATGTTTATGTATTGCAATTAATGAGAAAAAAGTGTAAGATTAACAATTTAAGCTGCGTTTTGTTCTTAGATTTATGCACACTGTAAAATTTATTTATTGCACTTATTAAAAGTATTTAATGATGGACTTTTAGATGCTATATTTTTAATGTGCAAAGATAAACTAAAGGAGTGTTAAATTACAAAATGGAAAATTATAACTGAAGTCAAAGGATCTAACTAGTTTCTGCTATAAATCTACTTTTAAATGATCATCATTGGAATTACAGAATCCTTAAATTGTGGCCTTTATAGGACATAACGAGTTGTGATGTTTTCCTTGTTTAAAGGCTTTTTTAATCATTCCAACTAAACTCACCATCTTGCTCAAAGATAAATGTAGCTCACTGTGTAAACATTGGAATCATCTTTTTTAATTATTATTATTATTTTTAATTTTTATGCTGAGAAGTTTAAAATGAGATTTTTGAGAGGAGGGAGCAGCAAAACCAGGCACCTTGTGATGCACTGCCAGGGAGAAATGGGCTTTGAAAAGAAGCTTTCTGCTTTGTCTCTGGAGCAAACAATCAGGTTGACTGGGATGAGTTTCAACCCTCTTATTCTGGAAGCTCCTTAGCTCAAAGTCCTTCTAAACAGAACTATGGCCTTTTTCAGCAGCTTTCATCCTCTCTTCATTTTGCTGGGAAGTTTGGGCTGGCTCACCCTGGCAGTGATTGAGATCTGGTGTAAAGATGTTTTCCGAGCATTTTGGTGTGGAAAATAGTGGTACAAGTACAGCAGAATCTATTTACACAGTGTTTTGTAAATAAACTGGGCTTGGGGAAAGGAATCTTTGCTCTGAAATGAATTTCCACTTCTGCTTCTTCCTGTGTGACTCTGTTTAGTAGAAGGTATTTAGAGTGTACTTAATGATGTGATTATAAGAAACAAGTGATGGTGACTTTTTCATACTTAATCAAATGACCATGGACATAAATAGGTTGGATAGGGAAAAAAAAAATCCACATTACATCTGCGAGTCAATTATTTTTTTTCCCTATTTTTATTACTTTTTAATTTACATTTTGTGTGAATAGGATTGATTCTTCTTAAATACTATAGAGAGTATTGCTAAGAAGATAAACATTTCATTTAATTGTGTACTTCTAGGGCTTGGTTTTGTTTTAAGAACATCCCGAAAGTATCGCAGTATAAAGAGAAGGAATTAATAAGACTGCAAAGCTGTGTGTGTTTAAATTTTACTTTCAGATATTGTGAACAGTTATTCTCACTTCTAAGTGTTCTGTACCAGGTTTAAATAACTTTGCTATGTCAAACCTGAAATACTGAGAAGTGTGCTTGAAGTCAGGCGAAAATACAGTTCAGCTTCTTTATAATGACTATAGCAATTTGATGGAATATTTTGTTAAAAGCAGTGAAAACTTTGATCTGAAAGAGAGGTGAGGTTTTTGTGCAGCTTCCTGGAACGTAAGAAAAATGTCTTTTACTTTTTGCTTACAAAATGTCTTTCTGGTTTTGTGTTTTAAATGCATTTTAAACTCATGGACTGAGGGTTCTGCTTCTTGCTTTTGGTCTCACTCCTGGTTATAAGTGGCATCATTTTCTCTCTAGCTGTAATTTATTATTAGAAAGTCATCGTAGAGGATTTGTGAAGAGCATTAATGCCAGGAACTGATCCTGCTGCCACTGAAGTCAGGAAGGCTCTCGGAGGGCTTTCCTGTTGAACTGTAGACACAGGCACGAGTCTAAAGATGCCAATCCAAATACTCTGAGGGTATTTTAGAGGCTTACAGCCTTAGTATGATGCTTCCCTTCTAAAACACTGACTTCAGGCTGCTGTTTTGAGGTACTAAAGAAGATCTGGTGTGTTGTTATTATTTGTACATCTGTGGAACTCCAGGAATTGGCTGGGGTGGTTTCAGCGCTGGGAGAGTTTAAATGGTCAGGTTTGGGATGAGTGTGGCTGACTGAAATTGCTTTTAGTGGGAATCTTCAACTTGATGATAATTAGAAATTTAGAATTTTAGATCTGTGAAAAGCCATTATCATTAGGCCATCTGGGAAAGAGAAAAAAAAAAGGCCTTTTTTGTTCTTGACCAGTGGCTAAGAGCTCATTTTTGAAGAATAGATTTCTTGTGATTGCCACATGATAGTGACAGAGCATTACAAAAGAAAAGAAAGTGCTGAAACAAGGAGGGTTTTATAGCACCATTTATATTCTAGGTTTATTTCTGCAATAATTTAAACTTTTTCCTGCTTGGCAATTTCTTTGTGCTGGTCAGGGTTTGTGTAGCTTTGGAGACGGTGCTACCTGAAACGTTAACTCTGGATTGCCACAAAAAAACCACAGCAGCATCAAGAAATCAGCTCCTTAAAAATAGTATGAAGCTGAGTAAATGACATGTGCCATTTTTATAAAGTTTGAATTTTTCATGACAGCAAAACAGTAGAGAAAATGGAATTAGGGTGTTTATCTGTGAGCTAGAGTTGTTTCAGGTAGCAGAAAATTTCTTGCAGTAGTCCTTGAGATTGACTTCTAATACAAAATGTGGAGGTGATTTCTTTTTTTGTTTTTTACTATGTAAATATATA